>VDFB02094655.1:85541-190982 GCA_007258455.2 Sequoia sempervirens
AGGGAGAGATATAGAGATATATATAGTGAGAAAGATAGAGGGGTTAGAGAGATAGAGATGTAAGGAGAGGTCGGGAGATAAATATAGGGAGAGAGATAGAGAGGTAGAGAGAGAAATAGAGATACAAAGAGGGGGATACAAAGAGAGAGAAAGAGAATGAGAGAGGGAGAGATGGAGGGATATAAAGATAGAGATAGGAAGTTATATAGAGAGAGGTAGAGAGAGGGAGATATATAGAGAGAGGCAAAGAGATGTACATATGGGGAGATATATAGAGAGATATGGGAAGAGAAAGAGAGGAAGTATTTTTATATCTCTATCCCCCGAGCTCTATCTTTATATTTTTTATTATCTTTGAATCTCTCTTCCTCTCTCTCCCCTATTTCTCTCTATATTTTTCTTCCCTTCTCTCTTCCTCTATCTATATTTCTCTCATTTATTCTCTTTATCTATTTTCATCTCCCTATCTTTCTCCCCTTACTATTTTTTGCTATCCCCATTTATATCCCCCTCTCTCCCCCCCTTTCCCTCTTTATATATATTTGTCTCCTATTTCTCTTTATCTCTCTATCTCTATATGTATTTGATTATATCTCTATCTCTAGACTCCTCTCTTTTCCTCTCTCTTTCTTTATCTATCTTCCTATCCCTATCTCTTTATCTCTCCATACTTATTCCTTTATATCAATACCTCTATTTTTGTATCTCTTTGTCTCCCTCTCTATTTCTCTATTTCTCTCTTTTTATTTTCTTTCTCTCTCTATCTATTTTCCTCCTAAGTGTGCAATGGGTACACTAAAGAGGTTTTAAGACTAAGTTATATCCTTAATCAAATGGCATGATATTCCGAGCATAACTCCCTAGGGACATGATATCCTTGGATTGTTAGCATGAAACGACTAATTGAAAGATACCTTCTCTCCCACTCTTTAAATTTTAATTTCTATTATAAGTTTGAAATTCATTTTATTATATAAATTATATAACAAAAACCCTAAATAGAATTATTCTACAATAATTAATGTTTTAATAAGATAAATAATTATAAATGAAATTAATTCTAATAAATTTTTAATTATTATTGTAATTTCATAAAAAAAAGATGAATAATAAAAATAAATTTTAAACTTAAATCTAAATTTAAAACTAAAATAAAATAAACTCAATGGAAAGTCAAAATACATCAAAATTCAAATATTAATAAACATAATAATTTTAAAAAATTAATAACAAATAATAAACATATCAAGTTAAAAAATGGTTAAATATAAAAGTAAAAATATTTTTTAATTTATTAGAATTGAAATATTAATAAAATATGTACCTAAAAAATATAATTAATATATTACAAACAATATTAACATAAACTCAATATTAACAAATAAATATATACATATATATAATATTATTAAATAAATTAAATTTTAAAAAGTAAAACTATATTTCAAATAAAATATTAAAAATAAAAATAAACTATATTGAAATTGTTAAAAATGAAATTCTAATTTTTATATTAAAATTACAAGTAACACCAAACTTTAAAAGTGAAAAATAAAATGAAACCTATTCAAAAGATAAAAAGTCAATTCATAATTATTAATTTATTATTATTAATATTATTATTTAAATAAATATATATAATTATTATTATTTATCTAAAAAATGAATTTAAAAAAACAATTAAACCTAAGATTAGATAAGAATGTAGTTTTTTTAATTATATATTATATTTTTAAATATTTTTAAAAATTGATGACTGAGGTCGAAACAGTCTTGCATCCTTCTTTATAATTTTCAACCATTGATTTAAAATTATAACTTTTATATTAAAAATTACAAGTAATATCAAACATTAAAAGTGAAAATAAATGAAATCTATTCAAAAATAAAAATTCAATTTGTAATTATTTATTTATTATTAATAATATTAATATTTGAAAAATATATATTATCAAAAACTTATTATTATTTATCTAAAAAATCTATGTTTAAAAAGTTTAAAAGAAAAAAAAACATTTTTTATCCCATCATTTCAATGGTCTTGCATCCTTAATTACAATTTTCAATTGTTGAGTTTCAAAAGCAAGTCGTTCACTTCAGATACGGAACACCTTCGATGTAAATATAAAATTTAAATAAATAAAATAAAGTATTTAGTTAGATTGTGGAGGGAAGAAAATGATATTAAATATGTTGGAAATTGTTAGAACATAATTTTATTAGGGGTCATACCCTTATAACATTTATATATTGTTCTAATATAAGGTTATAAAACCTTATATATATATATATATATATATATATATATATATATATATATAAAGCATATCCCATTTGAAATAATTGTAGTCTAAATAATTAGATTATTGATTATTTATGAATGGGGGTTGTTGAATAGGTGTGACTAATACCCTTTCAAGTAATGTGTCACCCTTCCTCCTTTATTTAAGGAGGTTCTCTCTCATTTGAGAGATGTGGAATTTGGAGATTATATTGGCCATGTGGAAGTATGGAGAAGTGTTCCTCGGGTCTATGTTATAATAGACCATTACATTGTACAAGTGTTTTAATAAAATTATGCTTTATGGGGTTTTTTATCCAAAAGGGTTTTCCCCATGTATATCTTGTGTAATATGTAAAATCTATGTTTGTATTATTATCATTTTATTTATTTTATATTTTGTTTATAATGATTAGTATCCTAAGATCCAAAATTCTAACATGGTATCAGAGCTTGTTAGGCTATACTAATCATTTCTACAGGTTATACTGGAAGATATGTAGAACTTGATGGGAAATCTCCTTATACTCAATCAACACATAAGGATGACCATAATTGTCATCTATTTGATTGTTAAGTGATGTATGATATTTATTGTTTAATATTATATGTCATAATTAATTCAAAAAAAATCCATTATCCTTAAAATTATAATATTCTTATAATAAAAATCACAAACCTACCTATTCTATAACAAATTATAACCAAATTTTAAATTTTTATACAAATTCAATTAATTTTGGTACAAATAATCCTTGAGGCAATATCTTTAATAAATTATAGCTTATCTTCAATATTGGAAGATTAAAAGAGTTTACTATATTCAATAGATTATAGTATAGCAAGAAGTTTGTAAATGTTTACTAATTGATATTAGCAAGATTTAGATAATAATATATCTAAATTAGTCTAGTAGTAATAATGTTATCATTTATACATGTATAATTTACTGTGTATTAAAATTTATATGTTGGATATGTGTTATATTTGTAAGTCTTATGATTGAAGATTGTATCGTCTATGCTATTTTTTAGAAAATATACTTTATACTCACTTGCTAAAACTTTCAATTTTTTCTAAGGAAAAGCTCACATTTAGATGTGGTTATCTTTAATCTTTATCTTCTTTGATTATAAGGGGATGATATTTCTCCACCTTTGAATAACGTGTCATATCACATCAACTCATTTAATTCATCCATAAATTCAATACAATTTTTTTTTTATGAATAGGCACTAATCTATATTAATTATAAAGATTAAAATACATATTCATAAAAAAAAGGTGGGTGGTAAGAAGGCACACCCCGAGAATCACATGGGTAGTGCCTAGAAAACCAAAAAAACTTATCAGTCACATGGGCCTAACCCAGAAGTCCAAGATTACAAACATAAAGAAAGGCCCTTAAGCGGCCAAAGTAGTACCAGCAGAACCAAGAGGTCTATGTCATCCAATTTTTTCTCCCATACATCAGTGGGGTCTAGAGTGACATTAGGAGGAGGACCCCATCCATCATCAATAGCTTTATCTTTATCTTCTTTTCCCTCGTGTCGAGGCGAGATTGCAAGTGCCAGACACGGAAAGCATTTACTAGAATCTGGCCAACCAGAGCCAATAGCAACAATATTATTAGAGGACCACCCAGAGCTGCCACTATTATTCATTGTTGCTCCTCTAGAGGGCCACCCCTAGCCAACCCATGGAGGAGGAGAACAAGATCACCGAGGAGGGCCGAAACCATGTCGAAGAGGAGGCTGAGATTGGGGGCGAGTAGAGCTACTCCATTGCTGGCCCCGAGAGGGAAACCGGCCGTGAGAGGAAGTGGGTGAAGTAGGAACCTGAGCCACAGTACACGAGGCATTACCCCAATGATCCAAAAGCACCTGAAGGTGAGCCACCACAAGTGCAACCTTGTTAGCTTGAACTTGAATCTGCAAGAGCACATTAGAGCAAATAATAGCTTTAGAATACAAAGAAACATTTTTATCCATTTGGGTGTTAGCAAATATGCAGGCATTTCTATCTTTCTAGATATTGAAGAGGATTTTCACCCTGAAAGTGTGCCAAAGTTGGGTTTATTTAGCAGGAAGTCTGGGCAAATCTCCCAAAAAAACCATATGTCAAGAGAAGAGCTATGGTCTAAAAGGCCAAAAGAAATCATGAATCCAATTCCAAAACTATTGAGCTCTGGTACAAAACCAGAAGAGATGCTTAAAAGACTCAGCTTGCCCACAAAAAGGGCACTGAGGGTCCTCGACCCCCAAGTGCACAAGCTAAGACCCCATAAGCAAGCTTTGGAAAAGAATACACTCGAAAAAGTGGGCAAGTTTCAGCTCAACACTTGTAGACCAAGTGGTAGAGAATATTTTTCGCCAACATGAGCAGGGGATTGAAGAAGCCACCTCTGGTTTAGACTTTCAATCAAAGGAAAATGCAATGAAAGCCACATATAACCAAGCCTAGGCTTGTAATTCCTAAAAGAGGTGTCTAGGTACCACTTCTAGTCCTTCCACCAGGGATTGAACCCATGAATTCCCACCTTATGAAGCATATCTATAGGAATAGCATTCACCAAACCATCATACGTATCACGATCTTAGTTTTGAAGACTGTAGAGGGCATGAAAATCTTCCCACGACATAATGCACATTGTGGGTCTGTGAAACACATGCTACAAAGTTTGAATGTCTTTCTTATGGAACCTTAGCGCCTTAAGCCAAGGTGACTTGGCCAAGAGCTGGCCAATACTAGCAAAGAGAGGCGACCACCAAACATTTTGTTGATTGAGTGAAATCCCATCATGGAAACCAAATCCGACCCAACAGAGCCAAGGCTTAATCGCCTCCCAGGCTCTCCAAATGATCTTGGCCATGAAAGTTCCCACAATTTGGACTGGTTCCTTCATGACTAGAAGGGTTTGAAATCCAATCCCCTTCCAGATGGGTTTGTGAATAGGAAATCCAAATTGAATACAATGCCTGAGGAGAATTTTCTAATATTCATCTCCAATAAGGGCTCTAATTATCCATTTCACACACAAGGCAATCCCTTGTCGTTGAGTGGAGAGTAGACCAAGTCCTTTAGAATCTCTGGGAAGATAGTAGAACTCCTAGGCAACATATTGAAACCCTCTATGGGACTCTGTAGAGACCCAAAGAATGTCTCGAAGCAACTTTTCAAGCTTGGCATAGGCAACTTTCAAAGGATCCCAACAAGAGGAGTAATAAACATGTGTAACCGCCAAAATCTTAGAGCACACTTGGAATTTCCCTACCAAAGATAGGGGCTTGGTAATCCAATAGTTTAGTTTTTGTTCAATCTTGGAGAGAATAGCTTACCACAACTCAGTTGGAGAAGCTTGGAAGGCAAACAAAATGCCCAAAAATTGAAATATTTCCCTTGGCCCAATCCATTTCCAATCGTACTGCTAAAACCAGTAAGGAGTGGGAAAAATATACTGCCTATAGCACAAAATTTTATGCCATTGAATGGCAGAGCCAAATGCAAGATAAAAAATGTTAAGACATTCAAGAGCCACCTTAATATTGTTCTCTTCCTCTAGAAGGGTGAGGAAAGAGTCATCAGCAAAATGGTCATTAACAAGTTGACCCTAAGAGTTAGGAAAGGAAATGCCTTTAACACACTATTAAGAACCCACATTGGCCAACAAATAGCCAAATCCTTCGACAACAAGCACACAAAGAGAAGGAGCAAGCAATCATCCTTGTTGAATGGAGTGGAAAAGACCAAAGGCAAGAGATTGGCGGCCATTAATGGTGATACAAGCAGAGGCGTATGAGAAAAACATTTGGACAGCTTGAATGAAATTAGGCCTAAATCCCAAGGCTTTCAACATGGCCATAATAAAAGGCCATTCAACGCGGTCTTAGGATTTAAAAAAGTCAATTTCAAGAAAAATAGCTTTTTGGTTCAAACTCCTAACCCACTCCAGACCTTCCCACACAGTAATGATATTATCTAGAATAAATTTGGACTTGACAAAACTAGTTTTCTTTGAGCACACAATTTGAGGCATCTTCAAAGCTAAAGCTTTGGCAATGATTTTGTAAGAGACATTGAGGAGAGTGATAGGTCGTCAGTTGTAGATATTCTTAGGATCTCCAAGCTTCGGTATGAATTTAATATTTCCTTTATTAATTATAATACCCAAGGATTTGGAATGAAAATCCTCAAGGTAGACTTTATGCGAGTCATGCCCAACACAATCCCAAAGGGCCTTGTAAAATTCACAAGGGAAACCATCACTACCCAAGGCCTTGTCATCATCAATGGAATGAACGGCTTCCTTCAAGTCTTCAACTATGAGCAGTTGTTCACAAAAACTTTCTGGGCTAAAGATAGCCTATTTGGCACAACAACAAGACAATTTTGAAGGGCTTGTTGTCACTCTGGTGTATACTCCTAAGTAGTGAAAACTTGTTCATAATGTGAACAAAGGCCCGGAGAATGTTAGGTAGCTCAAAAAGCACCTAGGTTCCTTCTTTAATTTTTTTTGATGCTAGGAGATGAGTGTTTGGCACTCAGGGCCAGAAAAAACTCCTTGGAGGCACAGTCGCCAATCTTTAACCAGTGTAATCTAGCTTTGATTTGCACACCTCTAGCAACATAATTGTCTGTAACTTGCTTTTTGTGTCTTAATTCTACCACACTGACTTGTAATTATGGGTAAAAAGGGATAGCCTCCAAAGCCTCGATAGTTGAATGCAGGTCAGCTGTGGTAGCCTCATAAGACTGCCAGTGAGAAATGGCCAATTGGCATCCATAAATGCATAGAAATCTAACCGTGAGAGTGATAGCATCATTCCACCAATTAATCTAGCATGTATTATGAGGTGGCCTACACTCTAAATTCCAAACTCTATGAATGTGGGCCAACATGGTCTGATGACAAAGCAAAGACGTGTTTAGAAAAAACTATGTTCTACAAACCCAAGGTTGTCTTGTCTCCCATTCAATGCGAAAGGAAATGGGAAAATGATATGAAAATGTCACATCCACTAATGGCTTAATCGAGAGTGAAGAGATGTCAAAAGAAAAGAAATATTGAGTTGAGATCATGGCATGATCAAGGTGCTTAAATATCATGTCAAAGCTAGCCCTGAAATTACACCATGTGTGCCAGAGGGAATGAGAATGGCAGTGACCAATATTGGGATCAAAGAACCCCAATTTATTACACATGTAAAACCACGCCTCTCATTCGCTAGCTACCCATCTAAATGGTAGAGTTCCCTCTTTATCATACACCATCTCAACCATATTGAAATCCCCACACAAAATCTAGGTAGCAATTGGAAATGAATCGGCAATCCAATGCTAATGCAAAGAGCGTTCCACAACATCACTAGAGGCATAAATATTAATAATCCCAAAAGAGTGATTATCAATATTAAGGAGGATCCAGATGAGCCAATGTGTGGGATTAGACCCATGGTCAACCACACAAGTGTGCCACAATGGGGAAAAAATGGTGACAGCTCTGCCACGTTCAACATCATGAGTAGTACAAAACATATGACTGGCTAGCCAAATAGAATGACAAGCCGATGCAAGCAAAAAACTAGAAATTTTAACTTCTTAGAGACAAAGCACTTCAATACCAACATACTTCTGCAAAGTATCCCTAAAAAAATACTTCTTGGAGAGGTCTATCAGACCTCAAACATTCCATGAGAAAAAATTCATGAATGAAACTCCTCCATATCATCGAAGTCTAGCTCCTCCTCATTTAGAGTAGAGAAGCGATTCTGCAAAAATTCTGGCAGAACTGACCCAATTTTAATATTCAAAGAAGAAAATCTTTGTTTCTCCTACACATATTCTCCTTCTAATGGCAGAGAAGGATTGCGAGACCGTCATTGAGCTCACGTCATAGGAAGAGAAGCATTCAGTTGTGCTATCATAACGGCAGCAAGCTGAGGCGTAGCCTTCAGCCTAGGTCGCGTCAGAATATTTTCAGCCCTGACCAGGGCCTCTTTCCCCTTTGTCGAAGGGTTTGAAACTTCTTTAGCTAACTCAGGGACTTTGGAAACCGTCCTAGAGCCAGTGGACTTGTGTTTATGGTTCACAACTATGGTTCATTTCTCATCAAGTTTGGCAGCAGAAGTATCTACCTAATGAGGCTTTTCAGTTTTCCACAACGGAGGAGTATGAGGCACTGCCAAAGGGTAGTCCTTGATCTTGTGGTCTACAAACTGAAATCTATAACAGGTGTTCGGTAGATTAAAATAAGTGACCTTCTGGGTATGTCGGAGAGCTCCAATTTGAATGTTAATGGAGTCTTTCAAATCTTGTGAGAGGTCCACTTCAACACAAACCCGTTTTTGGGGTCAGGCCTAGAAAAACCTATCTAGCTCAATACAAATGACCTTCCCTAGAGAGGACACAATATGACTCAAAAAAAGCACACAAGGCAAGGGCAACCCTAGAAACTCAATCCAAACTGGGACTCGCAACTCGGTGTCATCCGAGACAGTGAAATCTTGGGTCCACGACTAGAAAACCAACAAAGAAGACTTGACATACCAAGAACCATGATTTAGGATTTCCTAAACATGATTGACCTCTACAAAATGGAAAAGGAAAAAACCCTTAGTTAAATTTTGGACCATATCAAGGCAGACCCCATGAGGGACCCAGGCCTTGTGGACCCATTCTTTAAGCACACTTTTAGGGGGAGTCCTCCCAACAAGGTACCCAACAAGAGTATGTTGCTCAAGCCATTGACAAGCAGAATCAAAATCAAGCAAAGGTAAAACCACATCAGCTGGGGAGTCAAAAGACTTACCTCATGAAACACTTTTGGAACAAATTTTCAAGGTTGTTTGTTCAATGGAGGAGCCATTGAGCAGAGCTGTCGAATCGCCAACACCAACAAGAATTGCTAGGTTAGAGCCGGTTGAAGGCATATTAAAATTAAAAAATCACAGTAAATGCAGTTTTACACATAGGAAAAGAGAAAAATCCTGCGCAATATGACACAAGAGGGGCCAAGAATGACCACATACACAAGAAAACCCTAGCAGAGCTCATACCATTTAATACAATTTTAGTATAAGAATATAATAAAGAGACTTAATCTACAATGAGTCAGTTAATATTGGTTTTCATATTATAATTAAACATAGAAGCCAACTCCAACTACAAAACATATCATATCAATTTTTACAACCATTTAAATGAAAATAAGAAGTCTTCCATTATAGTTCATTTTGACAATTACAACCTTATGTTGTTGTAAACCTTAGTTTCTTAGTACTAAAAGCAAGTTCCAATGTTTATAATTATTAGTTTTTATACTAAAATTGAAAAATCTAACTTCATTTATTTATGTTATGCTTTGATTTAGAGCCAATGACCATTGTTTATACATTTCCCTTGGTTATAGGATATGGCTTAAAGAATAAAGACATCTTAAACAATCATTAATTTCTCCTATATCTATTTGAAGCCTATCGAGTTTGAATTTGGTTTTACATCAATAAAACTCCTTAAAAATTTATTCCAATAGAGTAAAAATTGAAGCCCTTAATTAGATAAGGTTAAAGTATTCTAGTACTCATCTTCAATCAAATTATTGTTCTTTATTCAAATTAACGACTCCAATAAGTTCTCTAACAACTTTTAAAGTATTTATTTTTTCTTCTAAATTTCTCCATATAAGGCTTATGGTACAAAGTTTTGGTGTGATATGCTCACATTAGCTTTATAGGGAGTTCAACTTTCTTTGTTGCTTGAGTCAAATTTTAATAGGAATTACTTGTTGGAGTTGAAGTAAGAGATAACCAATATTATTTAATGTTCATAAATATATTACAAAAATAGATGACATTTGATTGGCACTTTCATTCTTTTAATATCCTATCATATATTCAGACTCCAAGGTCATTATATGTGAAACAATCAGATGTCATACTTGAATGAGTTTTCGAATGACTAGGTGATTGATAACATTTGATATTAGTTATTTGTTATAATCAAGAAGAAAAATTATATCCTACATGTCATGGAAAAGAGAGGTCCATCAAGAGAAAATGTTAAAATTTAAATGGGTAAGCTATTCTAGAAAATAAAAAATGGTAAACTACATAAATACTTTTCGTAACTAAAGAGATAATTATTTCTCTCAAAAGATTCTAATTTTTTCAAAGCATATATTCCTTTATCTAACATTATTTTTTGAGCTTCATGTATCCTCTAAATCTATTGGGTGTAAAAGCACCTAATTATAAAGGGTGGTTATTTCCCAAATAAACTATCTGGGGAACAAGCCTGGAAAGGATAGCTCACTCGCTACTTAATTTTTTTAATGGATCATATTATTATATTGACTATTTTTTTTATTAAAAGAGAAATGAAAAATTATTCATACTTATGTTTATAGACCGATATTTTATTATCATTGGTGAATGGAAAATTCTTATAATTAATGATGGTCCTTATTATGCATATACCGAGAATCAAATTTATTTGATTATTGTGTTACTAACTATGTTGGTGATTCCATTTATAGGAAATATATTATATAGATTATGGTTGTAAATTCTCTTACATGGATGGTGGAATACTCTTAACAAAGTTATCTCTATGGTTTTATAGGCAAAATATAAAATATAAAAGTAACTCTTGAAGAATCAATGTGGCTTTGAAGAATTATGAAAGAGTTTTAACTGGATACTTACAAAATTACCACATAACTATATGATAATTAGAGATATTTTACTCTTACCAAATAATCTGATTTCCACATAAAGAAAAGAACATTGAAAATCATGGGCACCCCACTCAAGTGAAAATATTCCACTTTAAAAGTTATCTCCAATTGCATGCAAGCAAAAGTATTTTATCATTATTTAAGTTCTCTCCACTTTTATTCAAGAGAAATTATTCCATCATAAAAGTTATACTCAAGTGAAAGTATTTTATCATACACAGTACTCTCCAGTTCTATTCAAGAAAAAGTATTTTATCAGAAAAATTCTCTCCAGTTCTACTCAAGCGAATGAATGTTATGAGAGAATAAAAATGTTGAAATATTTGCCATCACTTGTAAAAAATATTTGTGCAACTTGATTAGCCTTAGGTGATTCCATTGAGGGGGAGTGTGCATAAAACCACCTCATGGATAAATCCTAGATGTAAGACCTAATAGGCATAATATAAGATCTATAGGCATTATATGCTCCATATTCAAATAAAATGATTGGCCTTCAGTGATGCCATTGAGGGGGAGTGTGCATGTCAATGCAACCACCTAATAGCTAAATCCTAGATGTATAAGTCATATGAGCATATATTAAAGTTCTCCTTGTAAATCTTCCACTTATAAAAGCATCGTATTAAGTCCTACGGGCACTATGTAATGAACCTAGGGTGAGGCTGATTTGAGGAGACCCAGGCTCTAATAAAAATCTTTATAAGAGCTTATAGATAGCATCATTTTTAAAAGATTGGGATTATAAATTATGACAAGATGACCTTTATGTAGTCCAGAATGCATGACTTTCATTTTGGCATATATTTGTGTCCCTATTCACTATCAAAGAAGACCTACGTTACTGGGGTACTTCATTTTTTTATATAGAAATTGATATGTGATGCCCCCTATTAACATTAAGGGGTAGTGTTAGAACATAATGTTATTAGGGGTCATACCCTTATAACATTTATATATTGTTCTAATATAAGGTTATAAAAACTTAATATTATATGCTTATTAAGCTATCCCATTTGAAATAATTGTAGTCTAAATAATTAGATTATTGATTATTTATGAATGGGGGTTGTTGAATAGGTGTGACTAATACCCTTTCAAGTATTATGTCACCCTTCCTCCTATATTTAAGGAGGTTCTCTCTCATTTTAGAGATGTGGAATTTGGAGATTATATTGTGAACTATATCACTATGCACATGAGGTATTATTGACCATGTGGAAGTATGGAAAAGTGTTCCCCAGGTTTGGTCTATGTTATAATAGACCATTACATTGTAAGCGTTTTAATAAAATGATGCTTTGTTGGGTTTTTTATTCGAAAGGGTTTTCCCCATGTATATCTTGTGTAATGTGTAAAATCTATGTTTGCATTATTATCATTTTATTTATTTTATATCTTGTTTATAATGATTAGTATCCTAAGATCCAAAATTCTAATAGAAATAGATCTATCAATACGATAAAAAATAGGGCCTTATCTAGATGAATGCCTCAAAATCCCTATACTTTTTATCATGGAGAATTATTCAAATCCGCACACAATCAATACATCACTCAAAAATAAAATAAAGGTAGTTGAGGATATCTTGATTGTGTGTGAGTTTTTAAAGAATAAATGGTATGTTCAAGTGAGTTAGGAGGTCTAAAAATGTTCTAACTGGCTTCAACAACAAAATAGAACATAGTTGCATCTTCAACATATTAACTTATGTGACTTCAATAACAAACAACTTTGACAACAATTATGACATCATCAACATCTAGGATGACTTCAATAGCATTAGGAATGACTTCAAAAATAATTGTGACTTGAGAGACATCTTGGAATATTTTAGTAGCAATGCAAAAATGATAACTCACGATGATTATTTGTGATGATGTGGAATCCAAAAGAGACTTAGCATTGTCTTTGTCCAACTCAACTATTTTGTATCTCTAGACTATCAATAATGGGTCACATGATTTTTTGGATTTCATGTTTTCCTATTAATGATTGCTTGACACTTTGCAATGTATTAAAGTTGAATATTTAGGATGAAGGGGTGCTTAGTTAGTGATCTTGATCTTTTGGTGGTCCTTCCTCTTATTGTTAGGGCCATTCATTTTTCTTTCCCATTTGGGTGATATTAGGGCTTTATTTTTTATCTTTGAATAACTATTTTTCTTTAATTCTTTTTATAACAATTAAAATTCTATGGGTTTTGACCAATTACTTCTTTTGATGGTGGTTGTTCATATTAGATAAATAATGCATTCTAACTTATTAATGATATGACTTACAAACTATATGTATCTATATATTTATTTAATATAACCTATAGGTGACTTACAAAGCATATGCATCCACATATTTATTTAATATTAACTATAGGTGACTTACAAAACATATACATCCAACTGATAATAGCTACTATAAAGCATAATGGGGTTCACAACATTGCCTCTCCCTTCAAAAAAATTATCTTGAAATCTTGAGATGAGGAAACTTGGTTAGAATATTGGAAGGTTCCCATGTAGCATCTTCAAGTTGTAACTATTTCCACTAAATGAGACTCTCCTTAATAGAATGGATGAAAATTCTATTTTTGTGCTTGTCCAATATAACCTCAAGTTCTAAAAATATGGTACCCTCCTCATCCAAATGAGGTATCTCATTTGGAATTAGAGCATCTATCTCAACCATTTTCTTGAGGCAAGAGACATTTAAAATTGGGCACAAATCTTAGAAGAGGGTGGGAGTTTGAACTTGTATACCAACTCCCTAGTGCATTGAGCACCTAGTAAGGGCCATTAAATTTGGGATTCATGTTATGATCTCACTTATCTCACAAAGAAAATTGCTTGTAGGGTTATAAGTGTAAAAAACCTAATCACCAATACCAAAATATGCTCTATCTAATGTTGATCCACTTGTTATTTCATTTAGTTTTTGTTAAGGCTAGATTGACATTAGGGAGATGGTTAATTTCCTCACACTTGTCCAAATAGCTATCAACTACTACAACCTTAGAAGAACCTAGAATATAAGTACCCAAGGAAAGTTGGGGAGATTTGTGGAGGGCCTCATGAGTGGCCATCTTGGAAGCACTATGATAAGTGGTGTTATACCGCCACTCAATTGGAGGTACCCACCAAGCCCATTGTACCTATTTATCAAACACAAAATAATGCAAGTCTTAGGGTATTTACTAACAACATGTATTTAGCCATAATTTGAGGGTGATCAATCAAAATCATGTTAAATTAGTGTCAAGTAACTTAAAAAATATTGGTACAAGCATGATCATGATCACTAAAAATAGAGTGGGGCATGTTATGGATTTCAAACTAAATCTAAGAAGTATTGAGAGACCATAATAGCAGTGTAAGGGTTAATTAATGCATAGAAGTAAGCATATTTGATCAAGCAATCAACAACCAAAATTACATCTTTTCCCCCAAATACTAGAAGCCCCACAATGAAATCCATATAAATATTAGTTCAAGCCTTATCTAGAATAGGAAGTGGCTACAAATTTCTTGAGGCTTCAATAATTTCCCTTTTAGTTTTTTATTCACATCACATTCAACTTCAAATGCCTTTGCATTGTACTTAAGGCCATCCCAAAACAAAACCCACTTCAGTCTCTCATAGGTCTTTAGAAAACATGAGTGACCAATAGTAGGGGAGGAATAAAATTCCAAGGCTAACTAAAGATTGACTAGAGAGTTGGGACTTAAATATATATTTTCCAAATAGGTGAGGACTTATCATGTTCAACAAATCCTCAATAATGACTATAAATCCCATTCCATCTACCTAATGATATCTTGAACCATTGGGTTAACAACCCATTCTTGCCAAATTTCATCTATCCAATTGTGTACCAATAAGAAAGAGAAAATATTGAGCCTTTCTCTTCATATATTAAGAGAAATATTGGTGTTGTTGGGAATAGGATGCCATTTAATTGCAATCCTAAACATATTTCATGTTTCTCCTAAGTCCTTGGAAAGTGTTCCCCAACACTAGGATTAGAAAGAGATTAAATTTGAATGAAATGACCATGTAAATTGACATTTGTAATTATTTCTAAATGATAGGAACATGTGGGGACACCCAAGAAGAGCTCCTACAAAATAGGATCGCATAGGGCACCCACATGGAAGGTGGAACCCACCTTGATTTTAGTTAACAGTTTGGAGGATAGATAACACTTCAGTAATGCATGTAAAGATCCTAAAAGTTAGGGATTGATATTTACATGAGTGGAGTTTAGTTCAGTTCAGTATGGTTTAGTTATCTTTAGTTGAATGTAGTTAGTTTGAGTTGCATGTTAGTTGAATTCAATTGACTTGAGTTGCATGCTAATGACTTGATTTGCATGACAAATAACAGGTGGATACATTCAATTAAGTGGGGATGATCAATCATGCATAATGTTTGCATGAATTGATGGAGAGATATGTTTAAGTTAACTAAGATTGACTTGGACCCACCTTGGGTTTCCAAGTTGGCATCTTGGAGTTAACACCTTTTGCATGAGAATATATTTACAAGGTTGAGTTAAGTGGGCCCATTCTTGGGTGCCAACTTTGAGGAGAAGCTTGGAAGATATTTTCTTTACCAACGATCAGTTAGGAGTTCAGTTTGGGGTGCCTAAATTAAGGAGACATTGGTTTTGACTTCATGTTACATGATGAAACTCTACTTGCACAAAATAGGCGTAGGTTTTTGAGAGGAGCTTCAAACTTTTGTAATTGACAATTCTTTGGATTTTTCAATGCTCATTATTTTCTATTAATTGTAGCAAGTTGAAGAGAGTTTTATTAGAGTTTATTGAAAGTTGTGAAGAAGAATTGTTGAAGGAAAAAAGAAGCATATCAGTCAAGCATTGATACAGTGTTATTGTAATCTTGATCTAAGGTTAAATAATACAAGCAATATGGATTCTGGTGGTGGGTTTTTTCCCGAAAGGGTTTCTCCAAGTATATGTTGTGTCACTTCTATCTTTTTATCTCATTCTTTTGCAATCTTTTGTCTATGTCTACAATTGGTAAAATTGATCTAAACAGATAATCATACACAAAGAATTTGTAACAAAGAACACTTAATCAGATCTACAATATCATATTTTTACAAGTTTTAAAGCTACATAATTACCTCCATTTTCAACATTTGGTATCAGAGCTAATAGTTGGGTAGATTTTGGGATGCCTTTCTCTTAAAAGTTTGAAGGTTTTTTGGCTGTATTGGGAGATTTTACTTTTGTGTTATTGTTTATTTTGTAAAATAAGTGTGTTACAATGATTTCTACTTCTCATTTAGATATTGAAAGATTCAATGGATCTAGTTATGAGATGTGGAAACTAAAAATGGAGGATCTCCTTAAAGAGAGAGATCAGTGGTTAGTTGTTTGTAATGAGACAAAGTCATCTACAACGATGTCAAATGAGGATTGGGCTAAGCTTGATAAGAAGGAAAGAGGGACCATAAGATTATGTCTTATTGATGCTTATCTCTTGAATGTTTTAGATGAAACTACCACATATAAGTTGTGGAAGAGGATAGGTGATATCTATCAAACCAAAAGTATTACTAATAAGTTGTATCTAAAAAGATAGTTGTATTCTTTAAAGATGAAAGATGGTGATTTTTGTTGCAAATCATTTAAATTCTTTTAATTTGATTCTAAGTTAGTTAGCATATGTAGATGTAAAGCTAGAAGATGAAGATAAATGCATTTTGTTACTTTGTTCTTTACCAGAATCTTGGGAAAATATAATTGTTGCTATCAATGGTAGTGGTGTATATCCTAAGATGGACAATATAATTCCTACTCTCCTATTAGAGGAGATGAGGAGGAAGTCTAAAACTAGCTCCCAAGATGCCTTGTTTGTAAGAGGTAGGCCTAAGGAAAGGGAACCTAAGGGATACAAGAAAGGAAAGGGTAAGTCCAAAGGACAGTCTAGAACCCCTGTAAAGAGTAAGGTAAAGTGTTGGAATTGTGGGAAACCTAGACATGTAAAGAAGGATTGTAAGAACAAGAAAAAGAGTTATGATGCTTCTACAGAGAAATCCTCGGATGACAATAATGATTCATTGGTCATTTCATCTAATATTGTTTGTGATAACTCTTGGCTTATTGATTCAAGTCACTCCTATCATATGACTCCTAACAAGGAGTGGTTCACTAAGTATACTACATATGATGGAGGGAATGTATTCTTTGGAGATAATAGCACAACAAAGGTTGTGGGAAAAGGAGAGGTAAAGTTGTGTCTCAGTGATGGTAGGGTTAAGACCCTTAATGATGTTTTACATATTCCAGAACTTGCTATAAATCTACTTTTTGTATCTCAACTCAATGATTCTTGAATGCTGACATTTGACAAAGGTGGTTGCAGATTGGTGAAAGGGAATATGGCAGTTGCTAAAGGATCTTGGATTGGGACTTTGTTTAAGCTTAATGCCTCCAATTTGAATAAATCAGCCAATGTAACTGAAGCTGAAAATACATGTATGTTGTGGCACCATGGATTGGGCCAAATTAGTGAAAAAGTCTTAGGACCATTCTTAATAAGAAATTGGTTGACAGTATTCCTGATTATAATATTGGAAAAATGATTTTTGTGAGCATTGTGTGTTTGGAAAGAAATCTAGATCTTCATTTCCTAGTGGAACAAATAAAGCTAAAAGATTATTATAGATCATTCATTCAGATGTAATGGGCCCTGTGGATATTGACCCTATTGGAAAATCTAGATATTATGTCACATTTATTGATGATATCTCAAGATACACTTCAATCTATTTTTTATGCATAAAAAATCTGATGTGTTTAATAAGTTTAAAGAATTTAAGGCTTCGGTTGAGAAACAATTAGATCATAAGATAAAAGTGTTGAGATCAGATAATGGTGGTGAATATTTTTCTAGGGAATTTGATTATTATTGTAAGCATGCAGGAATTGTGAGACAAAAAACTACTCCATATACACCTCAACAAAATAGAGTAGTAGAAAGGATGAATCGAACCTTAATGGAAAGAGCTAGGAGTATGGTAAGTAGTGCTAAGCTAGATCGGTGCCTTTGGGTTGAGGCTGTAAGTAATTATTTAATCAATAGATCCCGTAGTTCATGATCTATTGAAGATATAACTCCTTATGAAATGTGGTTAGGTAGGAAACCTAGTGTTACACATTTAAGGATCTTTGGTTGTGAGGCTTTTGTTCATGTGCCTAATGAAAAGTGGTCTAAGTTGGATCCAAAAGCACATAAATGCATATTCATAGGTTATGGTGAAAATGTAAAAGGTTACAAGATTTGGAATCCTCTAACTCAAAAAATTACTTTATCTAGAGATGTTATTTGCATGGAATTTAGAGCTTATTCAAGAGAAGAACAACCAAAGGAGAAGGATACTTCTTGAACTGTTCATTTTGAGATAAATACTAATAAGCATGAAGATGCGCATGTTGAAGAACAATTGGATGGATTGGATGAGGAGAGTTCATAGAGTTCTTCTAAGATAGATGCTCATGATGAGCATATTGAGGAACAAGAAGAACCTCCTTTGAGAAGATCCACAAGACAACGGAATCCCATTGATAGGCATAGCCCACCTAATTTCCATTGTATATTTTATTTGATGAGTACTAATGATGAACCTAGATTTTATAGGGAAGCTTTGTCTTTAGATGAGAACAAGCTTTGGTCACAAGCTATGCATGAGGAAATGGAATCCTTGGATACTTGTGACACATGGGATCTCGAGAGTTTACTGAAAGGAAGAAAGGCCATTGGTTGTAAATGGATCTTTAAAAAGAAAATTGGAGCAAATGGTAATCTTGAAAGGTACAAGGCTAGATTAGTATCCAAGACCTACACCCAAAGAGAGGGAGTTGACTTTAATAAAATCTTCTCTTTTTTTGCTAAATTAACTTCTATTAGATTATTTTTATCTATTGTTGTTGCTTATGATTTTAAGATAGAGAAAATGGATGTGAAAAAATATTTTTTGCATGGGAATCTTGATGAGGAGATTTATATGAGACAACCTAATGGTTTTGTTGTAAAAGGAAAAGAAGAATTGGTTTGTAGGTTAAAGAGATCTTTATATGGATTGAAACAATCGCCTACGATGTGGTACCAAAAGTTTGATACTTTTGCATTGAAAATTGGATATGTTATGAGTGAGGAAGATCATTGTGTTTACATAAAATGTATTGATGATCAACTTTTAATTATTATCTTGTATGTTGATGACATGTTGTTTATTGGTAACAATAAGGTAATGATCAAAGAATTGAAAGCACAACTCTCTAGCACATTTGAGATGAAAGATCTAGGGGCTACAAAATATATCCTTGGTATGGAGATCAACAGAGATAGAGGTAACAAAAAGCTTTGCTTAAGTCAAAGCAACTATGTTGATACTATTTTGAAATGGTTTAACATGCAAGATAGTAAACCAATTAATATTCCTTTACCTGTTGGCTCAAAGTTAAGTTTAGACATGATTCCTAAATCTGATTTTGATCATGAGGAAATGTCTAAAATTCCATATGCTAGTGGAGTTTGTAGCTTGATGTATGCAATGATCTGTACAAGACTAGATATAGCCCAAGCAGTGGGAGTTCTAAGTAGGTTTTATGTATAACCTTGTAAAGAACATTGGACTTGTGTTAAGAGGGTGTTTAGATATTTAGGAGGTAATTTTGATTACTATTTGGTTTATCATGTGTCTAATGATATTCACATTATGCATAGATCATTGGACATATAGGGTTTTGTTGATTTAGATTGGTCAGGAGACCTAGACAATCAGAGGTTGACAAGTGGCTATGTGTTTACTTTGTTTGGAGCTATGGTTAGTTGGATGAGTAAGAGGCAGCCCACAGTTGCTTTGTCCACCACAGAAGCAAAGTACATGGCTACTACACATACCTCTAAAGAGGTAGTTTGGTTACAAAGACTTGGGGAAGGTATTGGTTTTAATCGCAAGCAAATTAAACTTGAATGTGATAGTCAGAGTGCTATTTGTTTAGCCAAAGATCCTATGTATCATGCTCGTACTAAGCATGTTGATGTTCAGTATCACTTTGTGTGAGAAATGGTTGAGAGTGGGAAGGTATCAATTGAGAAAGTTGACACTTTGATCAATGTTGCAGATTATCTTACGAAACTAGTTCCTACAGATAAGTTATCTTGGTGTAGGAAGGCCACTGGCCTTGAGTCCTGTACTTGATTTATAATAATGATTCCTTGTTTAGAATAATTGTAATGTATAATGTCAAGTGGGAGAATGTTGGGAATAGGATGCCATTTAATTGCAATCCTAAACATATTTCATGTATCTCCTAAGTCCTTGGAAAGTGTTCCCCAAAACTAGGATTAGAAAGAGATTAAATTTGAATGAAATGAACATGTAAATTGACATTTGTAATTATTTCTAAATGATAGGAACATGTGGGGATTCCCAAGAAGAGCTCCTACAAAATAGGAGCACATGGGGCACCCACATGGAAGGTAGAACCCACCTTGAGTTCAGTTAACTGTTTGGAGGATAGATAACACTCAGTGATGCATGTAAATATCCTACAAGTTAGGGATTGATATTTACATCAGTTCAGTTCAATTCAGTTATGGTTCAGTTATCTTTAGTTGCAAGTAGTTAGTTTGAGTTGCATGTTAGTTGAATTCAGTTGACTTGAGTTGCATGCTAATGACTTAAGTTGCATGATAGATAATAGGTGGATACATTTAGTTAAGTGGGGATGATCAATCATGCATAATGTTTGCATGAATTGATGGAGAGATATGTTTTAGTTAACTAAGATTGACTTGGACCCACCTTGGGCACCCAAGTTGGCATCTTGGAGTTAGCACCTTTTGCATGAGAATATATTTGCAAGGCTGAGTTAAGTAGGCCCATTCTTGGGTGCCAACTTTGAGGAGAAGCTTGGAAGATATTTTCTTGACCAATGATCAGTTAGGAGTTCAGTTTGGGGTGCCTAAATTGAGGAGACATTGGTTTTGACTTCATGTTGCATGATGAAACTCTACTTGCACAAAATAGGTGTAGGTTTTTGAGAGGAGCTTCAAGCTCTTGTTATAGACACTCAAAATTGACCACTTTAATTTGTTCAATTTACCCCCAATTCGACTAATGTCATATCCTCTATATTAATTAAATAATACCCTATTATTTAATTAATATTCATTAGATCCCTTATCCTTTCATCCTAATTTATTTCTTATATCATCTTTAAATCTTAGCCTAAAGAAAATAATTACCTTTAATTATTTACTCCCATCCCTTATCCCTTTTCCTCTATATATTTAATTCCCCTCATGTCACATCCTCCATAATTTTTTTCTAATCCTAGATTAAGGATGTGCACATTCTTAATCCTTGATTAGGGAGGTGTCACATCCTCCAACTTTTGCAATTTGGCTCCTAAACCTCATTAGCCACCTAACCTTCCTCTAATCCTTCATCAACTAGCCTAATCAACCCCTTGGTCAACTCTCCCCATCCCCCAAGGGATTTTTAATTCCTTTTTTGTCTTCTCAAGGTCCTTTTGAGGAATTTTTAATTCCTCTCCCATCTCCCAAGGAATATTAAATTCCTTTTCTCTTTCCCAAGGAATATTAAATTTATTTTATCCTTTCCATGTACATTAAAAAGGAATTTTTAATTCCTTTGGTCAACTCTTGGTCTCAACCCTTGATCTTCCCCCCCCTTTCAATCTTCGTCGTCCATTCCTATCTCCCTTGCTAAATGGATAACACAGCCATTTTTGAAAACTCAAGCATTCAACCATATGCAAACACAATCTATCACATTCATCATGTCAATCTCTCAAGCCTTCAATCACCATAGCCATGTTGCATCCAAATCAAGCAAAAATTAAGTCATTATGCTATCGAAATCGATCTAGGAGCACACATATCAAGCCATCAAAAAGGGAAAACAAACTCATCAAGCTCAAACAAGGTAAAAATTGATTTTATTGTCATTTTAAGTTTGAGTTTCATCTGTATCCCAATCTTGAGTGTTTTCTTTTTTTTTATCTCTTGCTTGAGTTTATTTCTTGCATTCTAGATGGGGTAAAAACATCCCACCACATTTATGGCATGTTCGATGGGACCCACGTCACAGGTCCATTTGATATTTTGTTGTTGTTTGCAATTTTGAAGGTTCAAATTTTAGACATAGAGGTGAATCCACCTAATGCAGGGGTAGACCTACAGTAAACACAAGCGAACACACTCCTGCCCCTTTGGAGAAAAGGCGAACCCACTACTTGAATAGGTGAGTGCGCACTCGCCCATCAATAGAAAAGGCAATCATGTGCTCGACCGTCCAACACCTGACTTGCAAGGGCGAATCCACTCACTTAAAGGGTTATTGTGTAATTGCCCCTCCTTTGAACAAGCAATTGCGCACTTTCCTATCTAGTACCTAACTTGCAAAGCAAAACCTACTAACCCAATAGGCGAATCTGCTCCTGCCCCTTTCTAGACATGTGAATATGTGCTTAGGCGAACCTACGACTTGAATGGGTGACTTTGCTAGGAACAAGGGAAAATTTTCTCCTACTCATAGAGGCGAACCTGCACTCCCCAGGGGTGAATATGCACCCCCAAAGGGTGAATCCGTGATCTCTAGGGCGAATTTGCGTGAGCTACAAAAGGTATAAAAATTCTATTTTTTGTAAAAAAATTCATAGCGCTTTGGGGATCGGATTGTCCCCCCACACTCCCACTATTCATTGGGTTGGGTGTTCTACCCCCCTTGGGCTAGCAATCATCTATTTTTCTTCATTTATTTTTGACATCTAATCATATTTTTGTGCAGCTTGTCCTCGCTTGTCCAAGACCAGAGATCGAAACTACTAACTTATCTTCTACAGGACAATCAGTCAAAGACCCCTAGTGTAGATTTGTTTGTGTCTTTTTTCGCACTAATCTAGACACACATAGCTTAATCAAGGGTCAATTATTTTTTTTGTTGTGTTTGGGAGCAAATTGTTGATGTATCCACTCCTCTTGCACCTTTCGGTGATCCTAGGTGACAAGAAATCGCAACTTGTTCCAGTCCAATATAGTCTACCCAGGAAGTGCTAGTGCATCTAAGCTCTCCCTTTGCGCTACGTGCGAGCATAGGAACCAGCTAAATCATCTAGTATTTCCTTCCTTTAGCTAGACCTGCCTAGGATTTCATCACCTGGGGGATGATTCCAACCATGTGTTACCAGTGGGGTATATAAAGGGGGGAGAGCTAAAGTTGTACCCCAATCCAGTCATGTCATGTTTAGCGAAGCGTCGAAGCTAGGGTGATACCTAGATAAGACGTACAAGGTTGGTTTGAGTTTCCAGTACCTCGCTAGGGCTCCTAACTCACACTTGTGATGGGATGGTGTTCATGGTTGTGCCTCATGTACCTTTCATATATCCAAGACGCACGAGATATCCTATATAGCCTAGATAGAGACCCATGTTTTAGCCACAACTTAGTGTAGTGCAAGAGATACGCACCATACCCTGAAGTTACTCATCATGTACTCCCTTGGGTTGAGATAGAAATCTTCATGGTGGACTACGATAGTCTTCGAGAGAGAGTGTGAAGGTGAGCCTATGGCGTCTATTGATGACCTTGTGCCATTGAATCACTAGTTATCTGCCCTTGGGAGAAAGGGTGATCCAGAGAACCACCCCAATATCAGAGTATTAACCTTGAGTTGTCCACTCGAGGTGGTGGGCCTACATCAAGTTTGTAAACCTTAAATACTAATTTTAGGATTATGTTGCCTGGCATGTCTTCTTGTGTGATACGAGTGGTTATTTTCAGTTGAGTCAATTCAACCTTTTTGTTTGTTGTTTTCCATTTTTTGTCCTCTTCCACAATCTTCCCCTGCCCTTAGTGGTGAATTTGCTTCTCATAGAGGTGAATTTGCATTGTGGATAGGCGATCCTGCCCTATAAAGGGGAAATTCCATGTCTAAGTCCAGTCTAGGTCATCTCTTTTGGCGAGTTCATCTTTGTCAGAGGTGAATTTTCTTGTGGGTCCCTTTCTTAGGTGACCCCGTGTTTGCCTATTCCCTAGATAAGTGAGTCTGTCCAACCCTTAGGCAAGTCTGCGTCCAATCTATATCCTTCGAGTCCATCAGTTCCCATAGAATAGGCAATTTTGTCTTCTCCTTGGGTGAACCTGTTGTCCACAGGGGCGATCCTACATCTTGTTCGAGTCTTCCCCATCTGTACACCTCTTAGAATAGGTAAACCCGTTGTCCATAAGGGTGAATCTGTGTCTGCCTGTGTCATTCCCATCCATACAGTTCAAGACATGGGTGAATTCATTTGTCTAATAGGCGATCTCATTTTAGGCATGTCTGCTCCCTGTCTGTATAGTTCAAGACTTAGGTGAATTTGTCATCCCCGTTGGGTGATTTTTCTAATCGAGTCTGCCTATTCCCCTTTGGTTTTCTGAGGGTTTAGGTGATCCTGTGTGTTATAGAGGTGATTCTATCAACCATTTAGGAAATCTTGTCCTTAGATAGGCGAATTTGCATCCTGATTTTGGTCATTTCCTTTACATCCCAAGAGATAGGTGAGTTTAAGCCTTTGATATAGGTGAGTCTACCTGACATAGAGGTGAGTCCATTGACCTTGAATAGGTGAAGTTGTTACCTAGAAAGGAAAATTTTCACTACACAGAGGTGTATGCACTGCCCATACAACATCCAGAGAGTTAATCCTTCTGGCCACTGAAATCCTATCATTTTCTGAGTCCTTTTCTACGATCAAATTTTTTTTATCATCATTTGTTCACCCGTAATTATCACTTTAGTCTATTTGGATTTTCCAAAAGTCATCCATCCATCAATCAAATTATATAGGCGCATCTTAGAACATCCCTAAATTGCATATCCATCACCGGTTCATCAATCCCAATCACCTAGACTTCATTTTAGGGGTTTTTATTGAAGTTGGATTAGGTGTCTAATCCTTATCATCATCATTCACACTTGCTTAGGATTGTTATCCATCCTGAGTCAATAATCATCCACAACCCAATCAATCTACTTCCATCTTGAGGTAGGTTTGGCGTCGTAATCATCCTTTTGTAGTCTAATCCAATCATCAGCATCAAACATCATTTAGTCAAACCCTAAAACTTGGTCTAGAGTCGATATCATTAGTCCAATCCTGATCAATCATCCAATCCTATCAATCATCCTACCCAATCCAATCCTAATCTGAGCTTCAATCGAATCCTAATCTGAACTTAATTCACATCCCAATTTGAGCTTTAGTCAATCCACATCCAAGATCTTTTGATATCAAAACAAATCTTAAGATCCCTTCTTCCATGTTCTTCTAATCCATTCTATTTATCTTTGCATAATCTCTCCTTTCCTTCTAATCATCTATTCCCATATTTTCAATCCATATTCATCCAATTCAACATCATGAATCCTTATACTCCATCAATGAAACCAAAAATAGTAGTCAAGGGAAATCCCAATTACATAGATGATGATAATGAAAGTCTTATTGATCAAGATGAGTATGATATAGACCCCCTTGATGCTATCATTACTAGCAAGCTTTACCCAAATATCTTTCAAAATCCAATCACTCCTATGAGCTATCTTATCACCCCTTCATCCACATCCACTAGCATTCCTTATCCTACCTTTGACAAGGGATGTCATTTATCTTCTCCATCCACATATCCATCCTACCTGTCATCCACATCTCTCTCTTATCCACCCCCCAGATATCCCTCTCATCTGATATCCATGTCTCCATGTTCCCCCATCTTCATACAATAATGCTATCACCTTCACCCCTAATCCAAACCCTCCATCTTATTATCCTCCAATGCTTGATCCTCATCCACCATCAACATTCTCCTATCTTAATCTACCATCCCAATACTCATACCTTAATCCACCATCCCAATCTTCCCATCCTAACCCACCATCCTCATTCTCCTATCTTAATCTACCATCCCAATACTCCTACCTCAATCTGCCATCCCAATATTCCCATCATAATCCTACATCCCCATCCTCCTATCCTAATCCAACATCCACATCTTCCCACTTTAATCCATCGTCTCAATATTCCTATCTTAATTCTTCATCAACTTTCTCCAACATCAATCCACCATCCATATCCTCCTATGTCACTCCATCTCCCACTCCATCATGTCCTAATCCCCCACCTACTCTTAGTCCTCCATCCAATCCCATCCATCCATCTAATCCTAATCCACCAATCCATAATCCTAATCCTCCACCCATCCATAATCCTTCATCTATCCCCATCACCCCAGCTAAGCCTAGAATATGCAAGTATCTCACTCCAGATGTCATCCAAGGACTCGTGACAAAGAAGACATCCTCAAATCCACATCCCAAAGTCGTGGATCCATTTAATACCACTCCATCATGTACGGTCACCAGTGATGACACCCTTCTCCATCCCACACCTATCATTACTATTACCACCCCTAGCACCACCCAAACCGATGAAACCATCAAACCCACCGAATCCATTGAATCCCCATCTTCTACTCCTACATCCACCCAATCCATTGAAGACACCCAAATCTGATCCACTCCTAGTATCACTAAAATCCATTCCCATGAACTTCATGAATCCTCCATCCTTCCATCTCCCCCACTTGAGGAGTCCCTCCAACACTCCATCATCATGCCACCCACACAAGATGAGTCATGCCAAGAGCTTGATCCAAAGGATACTAATTCCTCCCCTTATCCAAATGAAGATCTTACCATCCCATCTAGTCTAACTCAAGATCATAGCCCCTCATCCACTTCATCCCATTATCCCCTTGTCACTCAAGATCCAATCACTCCATCGCATCAACCCTTATCACCCACTACCACAAATCCAAATCCTATCATGTCACCTAATCCCTCTCCTGATCCCTTATCACTCGCTCCTCCAAATCCAGATGCTACCATCCCATCATCTCCATCTCATGATCCCCCATCGCCACCTAACCCTATCATCCCAACACCACTTTTATATAACCTTGGTACCATTACACTCATCCATGGTGGTTTTCTTGTAGAATAAAAACAAAGCATATATACCACCCATCCTTCTCCACCTAATAGTGGACTCACATCATGCTTCCAAAATAACAAGCATCCTACCATAGATCAAATGCTTAAAATCATGAACTATCAAGGAAAAGGTTTAGGCCTTCATGAGCAAGGTATTTTAGAGCCCATCCAAGTTAAAGAACACCCCTGTATACGAGGGCTTGGATTTACCTCTGAAGACTCACGATCCAAAAATGTTGGTACAACCTCCATACATCCTCAATGATCCTCTTCTAATAGAAAAATAGGTTCCTCCCATCACTCCACCAGATCATTTGCTGGCATCCCCCCTCCTCCATCATATTACCTCAAAACAACCATCCATATTCCTCCTTCATCCTCCAAATCTATTTTGGGTCCTTATGTCCCTCCATCCACCATCACACATTCTACATGTACTAAGTCCATTTTGGTCCCTTATATCCCAAAATCAGCTCCTCCATCTCATCCTATTTATCCTTTTATCCATCCATCACCTATCCATGTCATCTATCATAAATATCCCACTCTCATGTTCCCCAATCAGGATAAAAAAAAAAAGCATGTACCTACACATCCTCCATGCACATATCATCTCCAAAATCATACCTCCATCACTCCATTCATGTTTCCTCCATGTCATCCATCTCCTCATACCCATCCCATTGTTATTAAAATCACTTTCAATTCCAAAGTAAAAATGCATAAATCTAAACATCCACATGAATCTAAAGCTCCTCATGTCCCATTAAAAAGACATGTTGAAGAAAATAAAAATCCATTCCAAAATCCAAATCAAACCCATGAGCCACAACGGCCCACCAAAGCAAAAATCAAAACCATGTGGATCCCAAAGAAAAAATATGCAATGCCTTCAAATGACACATCTCCATCTAATCCAAAAGATAATCATACACACCCTCCATCTCCTAAATCTATTTTGGGTCCTTATGTCCCAAAATTTACTATCCCATCTCCTCCATTATCCCTACATTCTCCATCCATTAATCCTCCTATCCTTTCACATCCACCGCCATATGTGCCAATGTTGGTCTTGAAAACATTCCCCCATCACACATCCACCGCATAATTCCATCCATACACTTTCCAATATCCCATCCATTGTCCCACATATCTCCCACATCAAATCCCTCTAATCCATTCCCTTGCATAATACATCCATCCTAATAAGGTTGTACCAATATCCAATAGTCATTTCACACATTAGCTCTTATTACCTCATATAGAACTTGATGCTTGAGTCCTTCGCCCATTCCCTTATCGCATGCCTTACACATCCACTTATCTACATCCCTATCCTTATCCATCTCCATCTATATACTATCAAAAAAAAAATCCAAAAATAGTAAAGAGAAATAATTCGTCCAATGGTGAAAACTTGGCAAACAAGCACCTTAGATAAGTACCATGATGAAAACCTAGAAAATAGGCTTCATGTGTATATCCCCCATCCATTTTCCTTCCACACTTGGGGGAAACTTCATCCCCTTCATCTCCTCCATCCCACCTATCTTACTTGTCATATCCCAATCCCTCCATCCTCCTTGCGATCTTGATATAGATAGGGGAAAACATATATACTTGCTTTGGACACCTCTTGGAATACATTCCCCTCATCCATACACTATCCTATTCCTTATCCTCTCCATCTACCTTCCTTGTCCACCCATCATGCTACCATCAATCTCCCTTCCTTATCCATGCATCCTATCCATATCCATCCCATGCCCTTATTTTCTCATCCTTCTATCTTTCATCCCTCCTGCCTCATCATACATGATACATATAGAGGGGCATATCCTTCTTTGTGACATTCCTTGGAGACATCATTCATTGATCCTATCAGCCAGGGAAAACTTTAGTGGTGAATCTTCACCAATTGACGAATTCCACAAATCAGCTAAGTTGAAATTGGCAAATTTCTCGCACCCAACAGGGTGTCTAAATCACCCGAATTTTATGAACTATAGGTCCAATGCATATCCATTCGCCAATAAGTTTTTTTATGAGGCATATTTAAGCAAAAAATTCACCATTGTCAAACTATGCGTTTTAATTGGACCGACTAATATTTTCGCCTGGAATCCCGAAAGCATTTAATAAAACACATACATATTCGCCAATACTATTAAAACAACATTGTATTAGGACCCATTTCGCCAATTAAAATTTAGAAATAGTTGTTTGTCCCCATTCCGCCAATTAAAATTTATAAATAGTTGCTCATGAGGACCTATTTCACCAATAACATTAAAAAATAATTACATTTGAGGACACATTTTGCCTTGAAAATTACAACGTATTGTTGTATAAGCACGTGGGATTCGCCAAATTTTTAATATAGCATTTAAAAATCCCGCGGAATTTTCCAAATATGGAATCATGGATTGATATAAATAAAATCAAAAGTGTCATTTATTCTTACACATTTTGTTCGGTTCTAAGGTTCTACTTCTTGATTCAGAAGTCAGCGAAAGCCGAAAACGTAGACTTAAAAGGTGAGTGATCATTTCTTCATAGTGTTATTAGTTATAATAATAATTTTTTTTTATCTCTTTTCCATTCTTGCTTCAACAAAGTGAACCTTAGAACCAAACTCTGAAGTTTCAAAGTTTTCAAAACCTCCCGAGTAGAAAGATGACCAGGAAAGACTTGCAACTCAACAAAGTGAACCATCAACCAAGTCGAGGAATTAGGAAGTTATGAAAATTTAAAACTTCATGACAAGGTTATAAAACTCTAAGGACTAGCGACTAAGGTTAGGAAAAGCCAAAAAAATTATATTGTATTCCATGGTATTGAATTTGATATGTGATTTTGCATCATTTTTAAAGAACACTTATCACACTACTTATAAATTCCTATTTCATTTTCATTCACACAATCTTTGGTAAATAACTAAAAGGAATATTATTAATCCATTCCTTGAACAGAAGCTAACAGTTCAACATAAATAACTTATAAAGGCATCCACCCAACTTAAACATTAAAAGCTTAAACTACCAAATCACCTAAATTATACTGAGAAATTCTTACACATCCATCACCATAAAATATTTATTCACAGATAAACATTCCATAGCAATGAAACTATCCAAAAATATATCATTCCAATAATAGACAATCCACAGGAAAATATAGAGTTTTTTTTGTCTTGATAATGGTTTCTTGAAGACAACCATTTTAGAAATTAAAATAAAAAGTCTTTGAAGTATCAAGAGAGCCAAATTAAATAAAATAACATAAAAACTAAAAACTAAATAGCGGTCCCACTCCCAGCACCAACTCCTTCGCTTTCAATTATTTTTGCCTCCTTATTCAGTAACGCCTCCTGTGCCTTTACTCTTTGCCTATATTTCTGGTACTTGGTGACAATTGCGGTGATGTTTTTGCTTCCTAGAGTTGTAGTAATCTGTAACCTGGTTCTCCATGTGACCAAAGCTTTTTAGACTCAACCAACATATGAGATCTTTTCTCTTCTCCACATTTACAAGTCCTCAGGTGGATCTCCATTCCACTGAGTTTTGAGAAGGACTCCTATGTCACTGTAGTAGGATCAACTATTTCTTTCTTGAATATCTCTCTAAACTTTAGAGAGATCTCTTTTATATCTAGAATGTTTTCATCAAACTCATCAATAATTTTCACTACCATAATACGACAATCTTCTTTAACTTCCACCAACATTTCATAATATTGATCAAGTGTATTATTAATTTCCTTCACCAAATTATCATACATATTCATTTTCCATTCCAATGAAACGGACCAGGAAGGGTCTAGCTCCTTAGGATTATTCATAATTTTCTCACCAATTAATATCTTCGGATCTATAGAGTTCAATTCTTTCATTTCCTAAGAGAGCACATAGAGACTAGTTTGATCTTTTCTGGGCTGCTAAAGTTTTGTTACTAACTCCTCCCTCTTCTTAATAACTCAAGTGTAAAATAGCACAGATTTATTCAGAAGGAAGATAGCCTCTTGAGATATTTTATTGATCCCCTCACAAACAACTCTAGAATAGCTCAAATTCTTTTTAATTTGCTCTATGGTGAGCACATTGATGCCCTCTACCTAAGAACTTGAGGCTTCATTAGATGTAGGAGGAGTGGCCATGGAAGAAATAAAGTTACTCAATGCAAGGACTTGAGATTCCAGTTTTATATTTTCTTTCCTTTGTTATTTCACTCTTTTAATCAACGTATTGACTAAATAATTGGCATGGTACACATCACCTTCCAATGTTGGAGGCCCCATATGAACATGTGTGACTTTGTAGTCCACCTTCGTTATTTCATCTTTATTTAAATCCTTCATAGGCTCAATAATTTCTAACATTTGATTTCCAGAAGTAGCATCATTCACTATCCTTGACATCCTCCTGGCTTTCTTAGGTTTTGAAGAGCTTTGAAGTAACTTTAAAACTGTATCCACTCCAACTGTCATTGTAGGAATATGCTTTCTCTTCTTCTCCACTGCTTTTTTCAGCCATCCTGGGGAGGCTACTACCAGACTAGAATCTTCATTTTCACTAATAGTTTCTTTAGGAGCACTAGGAGTGAAAATTGGATTATCAGCCAAAGAAGAGGGCAATTCAGACAAAGGAGGAAAGATATTATCTTCAACGATCTGTTGAAAGATAGCTTTAGAATCTGCAACCACAAGTTTTTCTTGATTGGCCTTCTTCTTAGGGTAGGATAAAGCACACTATCTTGTTCACAGATGCTCTTCAACTTGATTGTTTCTTCTAGCCTATCACCATCGCCTCCTGACTGAGAATTTGCACTAGAGGACCTCACAGAGGGTTTCCTCGATGATACACTTGCACTAGATGCTTGCATAGACCCCTGTTCATTCTTTTGTGATGACTTAGGCTCCTGAACAGAACTAGCAACTTGTTGTTGATGGGAGATTAAAATACTTTCATTTAAAGCTTTTTATGTTTAAAAAGACTTGTTTTTATTGTTAATTGACATAATTGGCGGTAGACAATAGACTAACATATTTGCTTAGTTTACTTTATGTTTAACTAAATTAGCAGATATTTTTGAAGTGATAGCTTATGTTAAATGCATTGCTTTATGATTACTTTGGATGAGATGATTATGCTGCATTAATCTTTATTTCCATGATTGTTATCCTTTTCATAAGGGTTTTTAACAGGGTATCTTAAAGATTGATGAGACGGTTAACTTCTCTATCTAATCCTAAGGAATGACTATGCCATAGATAGGCCCTGTTGGATGATGAGTCACTCAAAATCTGAATCGACTTCTTCATAGTTGGTTGAGGAACTTTTACTTCCAGTGCCAATCTGGCATAGTTCTGGCATTAGTCCTCCACAGTCAACTTCAATTCTATTTTTAGTTTCATTTTGTAATTTGTAGATGGTCGCCTTAAGTTTTGGCAGTTAACGCCATGTTGGAAGTTAATAAGGATATTTTATAAATATCCACATTTCGGTCTTAGTTAGGAATTAGATAATTTGCAATTAGAATTTTTTGTAATCACAAGCAATACCTTGTTCTGCGTTCTACTTTTGATATATGAGAAAGGAAGCAAGAAGTTAATTAATTCACTGTGTTGAAGGATCCTACCTGAGGAAGAGTAGGGCTCGCTCAACCTTTGGAATGATCTTATGGTATTTTGTTAACTACTGTTATTTTCTGATATTAAAATCTGCAGTAGAAATTGATTTTGAATTGTTCAATAGTTAAAATCTTCTTCTATCTTGGTAAATGTTAAGATCGGATAATCTGTTTACAATTGCGCTTCAAAGTTTCAGTTATTATGGTTAAGATCAAATAGTTTGAATGTTTAGATTTGTTTATTAGAAATGTTAAATGGAACCATTAGAATTGTTGAACAAGTTTCTTTTATAAATTGGGTCTAGATACCATCTGAATTGATTAGAATTAACGTTTGTTTGTTAGGCTTATTAAAGCAATGTTAGGAATTTATGGAAAGATGGAGTTGAAGTCTGTTCAAAATCTGTTCATGGAGATTAGTATTTATGCTTTTTAGAATAATCATCATTTTCCTACAATTCATTTATGCTTTTAAATTAGCATTTACTTTCCAGCAATTAAATTATGGATTTCTTTTAAAGCAAAATAGAATTACTTTGGAATTCATCATTTTAGATTAAGGATTAAAGTAATCATTAATTGTCTCCATGAATTGGTCTAAATTGAAGTCAATAAAGTTAGAATTAAGTCAGTAGAATTTTAAATTAGAAGTTAAAGTAGATTTAAATCTTAGGAATCAGTCACTACAGTTTAGCTCCTGAAAGCTCTTGAAGTAGGAAAAATGATACCTGAAGTCGTTTATAGTGCAAACCCCCCAAAAATAATCTATGACAACTATCCTTATCGCATATTGCTCTGAGACACACCCAGTTTGATAAAAGAATTAATTAAATGATACAAGTTGTGACATCAACAACCTTTCCCATCAGCTACCATTTCCCATCCAACCAGTCCTAGGTTCTTTTAAGCACAAGGGCAGCACTCACCCTCATATCTAAAATTTCACTTTGGCTCCAATCAACCCTAGGGTGGGATTTATCAGGAAATTTTTCATATGCAGGATCTATGATTGTTGAATCCTCAACTACATTTTTAGGAATGTGAAATGACAAACCGAAAGCCTGTATCTATTTTAGCGTTAGCCTCATATAATCTCTTCTCAAAACTTCCTTCTCATCGACACAATCTTCCCATAAATCTTTGATAGATGGGTGATGCCAATATTGTAAGGAAACTATGCAGCCATGTAATGACAATTTCCACATAACCCAAATCTGAAAACATGCAAGAGAATAGACAACATACCCATCAAAGATGACACAAGATATACCCTGGAAAAACCCTCAAGACCCAGCCTCCAAAAGCATCCACACTCCATGTATTATTAAGAATGAAAACCCATTACAATACATCCTCAGAGACTCCATGAGACATACGAGCATAAGCTATCCATGCATTCCATGTGACCAAGCATGAATCCACACATCCCATGCCATGCTTCAAACCCTCACACATGCACAAGCTCAACTTCTCAACCGCAACAAAAATCCAACATTAAACAACTACCCTTGTGGTTGCTTTTATAGAAACAAGCTCCCACAAAACCACCAAGTGGTATTACATAAACCATGTGCCCAAAAATACTACATCATGTGACCCCACATTTAATATTGGGTACTTTATTATTTTATTATTCCCCCAATATTAAATAATTACATTTGACAATTATGTTCCAATGTTACATACAACAAAGTGGCCCCAACATTATAACTCCTTGTGATGCACATTCACCTAGAAAACCCCTAGGTGCACCACACACATAATAAATAAATAAAACATTACAAACATTATGCAAGGTGTACAACACCTAATTATAACAATCTCCCACCTGTTGTATACATTGCATAAGGGGGTAACAAGTAAGCTCAATCATCAAGATAACAAACTCCATAGGCAACATGTACCATCCAGGAATCCAAGTGCTCCATGTGCTCCATCAAGAAACCTGTAACAAGAACCAAGGTGACCACCATCTCATCCATGAATTCTCCCATCCTCCACCATGCCAACTGCACTAAGATATGAACGCATCCAAAGAGATGTCACACTAACTGTCACAAAGAAGCATAAACCTACCTCAACCTGATATCTCAAAACACAAACACTGAATCCAATATGCACCAGTAGCTGTCAAGAATAAATCACCATAGCTGAAATGACACTCACAGCAAGTGCCAACACATCCAACTATCCATACCTCCAAGGTATACATAACATAGTAAACTTATGCCAACAACATATCCACCCATAAACCACAATAACAAACTCCATGTGCAAACCTGTCAAAAGTGACATACACATTCAGGAGCTCCCACTGCATGGGCAATGTCAAGATGAATGCAAACTTGGAATGAGCGCATTCAACGCGTCGCTTCATTAACATCCCAAAAAGGCACCATCACAAAGGCATACCAAGTCTACCACCAGCATCTCATAGAAGTAAACATGTAGTACAAGGAACATCCACATTGATAAGCAAAATCTGCAAACCAAACACCTGTAGCATGTCCTCCTACACACACCTCTAAATGCCAACTGTGTCAAGTATGATCTCCTCCATAACACCCCATAACAAAATCCATAACCACATCCAACTGTCCAATCACCAAGATCAAACATAACATATGTAACTAACATGGATGTAAGCATCTCAAAACAAGAAGATCAAACTCAAAGTAACCATTCCCAAACCAAGGAAATCAGCCCAATAAACCATCTCCTAAACCCAACATGTACAAGGAGATAAACATGCCAACACTCCTCAAATGAACCCTCCGAAAACCAAACATCCATGGCTCAAGATCCATATCCATGAGAAGAAAAAACCATAAACATAATGCACCTGAAAGAAAAATGGGCAATACCTCTCAAGTGAACCGCCGAGTAGACCAAGAGTGGGGAATGAGAATGCTCCTCCAGGATATCCAAGTCATCATGACTCAACCAAGAACACTCTCCTCGTCGGTCCATGTTGAACTCACGTCCAACCAATGTGTAGACTCCCTCGGACTTCCTAAGTCTCCAAGTGTCCATGAGCACCTGTAACCGATCAATCCATGCTAAACACCAAGAAAATGATCAATGTACTCAATACAAAGAGAACCAACCAAGATCAAAGTCATAGCTCCAACTGCAGAATCAGGAACATAAAGATGACACCATGATCTCACATCCTCTCAAAAGAAGATCACATGCTCAAATCATCATAACATGTACCATGCCACAACTCTAAACTAGTAATCAATAGTATACCATGACATAATAACAAAACCATCCTACAACCAAGGATCACCTGTCAAAACCAACAAGTCATAAATAATACCTCAACATCTCCAATACCTAATGTCAAAGAACTCTCACTGTAGCACACAAAATCCAAGAGCTCCTCCATGACACCAAAGATCACCTACTAAAGACAACCATCCATAATCAACAATGGATCCACATCATTGCCAAATGCTCCCATTGAACTGTGATACCGAGCAATCCCATGGCACTATGATGCACACAATCAACACCACATCACTGTCATAAGCTCACACAAAACCTGTGAATCCAAGCTCTCAATGACAACATGATAACCATCCTCTAAAGCAAGAAGATACACCGCCAAACCATCATATCCATCACCGCCAATCCATCACTGTCACAAGCTCCCACTGAACCGTGTAACCAAGGTATCCATGACATCGTGATACCAATCTCCTCAAACCAAGAAGATACACCGCCACAACCTAAATCAAGATCCAATCCAACACCACCAACAATGCACCTGCATAAACCATCATAACATTCCAAAGTCTCTAATGTACAAGAAACATCCATGACATCATGATCACCACCAAATATACCAACAAATCAACCCAACCATGTCCACATATCTGTATAATCATAGTCAACTACATAGGTCTCATATCATGACTGTACCTGGTAATACCATCTCATCTCCTTAACATGACAACCAAATCAACAAACCAAGTAACTAAACAAAGCCACCAAAACTGATCATGCATCAACACTGAAATATCAATGGGCAAAGACAAACCATATCCAAGTCATAGGTGCAACAAGTAAGTATAGACCGTCTACAACATTGCACAACTTGTAGATACAACAATGCAACATACAAATCCAACCATGTACTGATAACTATGTCAAAAAGAGAATAATATGAGATGTACAACTAAGCATACAATGAATCCAATATCAAATATCCCAAATCCAACAATCCATAAGCTCATAATAACATCATAGTCAAAGAGACCCATAAACAACTCAGGTGAGAAAAATAGCAAATAAACCATGGAAAAATAACTCCAAACCTGATCCACTATAAAGTGCTCTGAACAATCTTTCCGTTGACTATTTGAAGTCCAAAATCCGACTCCGTATGCACCCGATATGCCCTCTCAAAGCTCAAAATAAAAATCTGACTTAAACCAAGAAGAACGCTATAAAAAATACAAAATCATGGAACAAAACCTATACCACTATGTAGTGCTCAGAACCATCTTTCCAATGACTATAAGAAGTTGAAAATCCGACATGCTGAGTGAAAGTTATGCTAATTTGAAAAAAATTGCTATATTTTGTTCTCTAGGTGGCTCTCCGGTGGTGCTTGGGTGGCGCGCCAGTGGTGGGTGAGCGGCGAATTCCAAAATCCATTTAAATTTAATTTAATTTCTCATTTTAAAACAACCCTCCACCTCCTGCGTACGGACTCGATGCAACATTTAAAAATTGCTTTGAAAACTTTGAAGTCCGACATTTAAGCTTTTCAGTTGGCGGACTTTAAAAGATTTTTAAATTTGTTTAAAAGACTTTAAAAAAAAGTCTTCTGGCGGTTTTGAGGGTGCCGACGAACCAACCGCCGGTCGGTACCCCACTATCGACGGGGGCCGACAGTGACAGTACTGTCCCTGTCGGTACCCGCCGACAGTGGCAGTACCCACTGGTAGGAGCGGTGGCGGGGGGTTTGCGGACCCCCAAACAATCAATTTTTTTATTTTTTTTATTTTTTAATTTTTCTAATTTTGATTTTTGCAGGTTCAAGAATTTTAATGGCGACGGGAAATTTTTTTTTTCAGATTTTTAATTTTTCAGACGACTGTACCGTCGATGTTCGTACGGCCGAATAGGGGTTTTTTATAAATAATGTATTTTTTTTCTGTAACCAAAATAGGACATATTATATGTTAAAATTTCTCTCTCGGCCACCCTGAATCCAACCATGAGGTCCATTTTGTCCCAGGAGGTCATTTACAATTTCACCCCCTCAAAACCCTCATTTAAATGCATGACCAAGAAACCCTATTTTGTCAAAATTTTCTCACACCCCAAATCTGCAAACAACCCATCAAACCAGCAAACCCAAATCCCTCAGATCTGCAATAAAACACTTGCAAAACCCTATATCTTGCCATTTCCTTTCATTCTCTCATGCAACCTAGGGTTATCCAATCCAATAACCAAAGCTCGGATACCACTTGTAAGGAAACTATGCAGCCATGTAATGACAATTTCCACATAACCCAAATGTAAAAATATGCAAGTAAAATACTCAACATCAACATGCAAGAGAATAGACAACATACCCATCAAAGATGACACAAGATATACCTTGGAAAAACCCTCAAGAGGGAAAAACCCAGCCTCCAAAAGCATCCACACTCCATGTATTATTCAGCAATGAAAACCCATTACAATACATCTGCAGAGACTCCATGAACACTTCAAGTAATAAGCTATCCATGCATTCCATGTGACCAAGCATGAATCCACACATCCCATGCCATGCTTCAAACCCTCACACATGCACAAGCTCAACCTGCTAACCTGCAGCAAACTGTCCAACATTAAACAACTACCCTTGTGGTTGCTTTTATAGAAACAAGCTCCCACAAAACTACCAAGTGGTATTACATAAACCATGTGCCCAAAAATACTACATCATGTGACCCCACATTTAATATTGGGTACTTTATTATTTTATTATTCCCCCAATATTAAATAATTACATTTGACAATTATGTCCCAATGTTACATACAACAAAGTGGCCCCAACATTATAACTCCTTGTGATGCACATTCACCTAGAAAACCCCTAGGTGCACCACACACATAATAAATAAATAAAACATTACAAACATTATGCAAGGTGTACAACACCTAATTCTAACAATCTCCCACTTGTTGTATGCATTGCATAAGGGGGTAACAAGTAAGCTCAATCATCAAGATAACAAACTCCATAGGCAACATGTACCATCCAGGAATCCAAGTGCTCCATGTGCTCCATCAAGAAACCTGTAACAAGAACCAAGGTGACCACCATCTCATCCATGAATGCTCCCATCCTCCACCATGCCAACTGCACTAAGATATGAACACATCCAAAGAGATGTCACACTAACTGTCACAAAGAAGCATAAACCTACCTCAACCTGATATCTCAAAACACAAACACTGAATCCAATATGCACCAGTAGCTGTCAAGAATAAATCACCATAGCTGAAATGACACTCACAACAAGTGCCAACACATCCAACTATCCATACCTCCAAGGTATACATAACATAGTAAACTTATGCCAACAACATATCCACCCATAAACCACAATAACAAACTCCATGTGCAAACCTGTCAAAAGTGACATACACATTCAGGAGCTCCCACTGCATGGGCAATGTCAAGATGAATGCAAACCTGGAATGAGCGCATTCAACGCGTCACTTCGTTAACATCCCAAAAAGGCATCATCACAAAGGCATACCAAGTCTACCACCAGCATCTCATAGAAGTTAACATGTAGTACAAGGAACATCCACATTGATAAGCAAAACCTGCAAACCAAACACTTGTAGCATGTCCTCCTACACACACCTCTAAATGCCAACTGTGTCAAGTATGATCTCCTCCATAACACCCCATAACAAAATCCATAACCACATCCAACCATCCAATCACCAAGATCAAACATAACATATGTAACTAACATGGATGTAAGCATCTCAAAACAAGAAGATCAAACTCAAAGTAACCATTCCCAAACCAAGGAAATCAGCCCAATAAACCATCTCCTAAACCCAACATGTACAAGGAGATAAACATGCCAACACTCCTCAAATGAACCCTCCGAAAACCAAACATCCATGGCTCAAGATCCATATCCATGAGAAGACAAAACCATAAACATAATGCACCTAAAAGAAAAAATGGGCAATACCTCTCAAGTGAACCGCCGAGTAGACCAAGAGTGGGGAATGAGAATGCTCCTCCAGGATATCCAAGTCATCATGACTCAACCAAGAACACTCTCCTCGTCGGTCCATGTTGAACTCACGTCCAACCAAGGTGTAGACTCTCTCAGACTTCCTAAGTCTCCAAGTATCCATGAGCACCTGTAACCGATCAATCCATGCTAAACACCAAGAAAATGATCAATGTACTCAATACAAAGAGAACCAACCAAGATCAAAGTCATAGCTCCAATTGCAGAATCAGGAACATAAACATAACACCATGATCTCACATCCTCTCAAAAGAAGATCACATGCTCAAATCATCATAACATGTACCATGCCACAACTCTAAACTAGTAATCAAGAGTATACCATGACATAATAACAAAACCATCCTACAACCAAGGATCACCTATCAAAACCAACAAGTCATAAATAATACCTCAACATCTCCAACACCTAATGTCAAAGAACTCTCACTGTAGCACACAAAATCCAAGAGCTCCTCCATGACACCAAAGATCACCTACTAAAGACAACCATCCATAATCAACAATGGATCCACATCATTTCCAAATGCTCCCATTGAACTGTGATACCGAGCAATCCCATGGCACTATGATGCACACAATCAACACCACATCACTGTCATAAGCTCACACAAAACCTGTGAATCCAAGCTCTCAATGACAACATGATAACCATCCTCTAAAGCAAGAAGATACACTGCCAAACCATCATATCCATCACCGCCAATCCATCACTGTCACAAGCTCCCATTGAACCGTGTAACCAAGCTATCCATGACATCGTGATACCAATCTCCTCAAACCAAGAAGATACACCACCACAACCTGAATCAAGATCCAATCCAACACCACCAACAATGCACCTGCATAAACCATCATAACATGCCAAAGTCTCTAATGCACAAGAAACATCCATGACATCATGATCACCACCAAATATACCAACAAATCAACCCAACCGTGTCCACATATCTGCATAATCATAGTCAACTACATAGGTCTCATATCATGACTGTACCTGGTAATACCATCTCATCTCCTTAACATGACAACCAAATCAACAAACCAAAGTCCATTATGTCATGTGGTCATTGAAACTTGGAACCTCAAAACCAAAGTTTGAAGTTTCAAAGTTTTTGAAACCTCTAACCCACCAACTAAATCCACATACCGTAACTCAAAGGTTACGTATGCATGAACTTAAGTTACTCAACAAAGTGAACCAAGTCGGGGAATCGGGTAGTTATGAAAATTTAGAACTCCACAACAATGCGACAGGTCACATGGTTATAAAACTCGGAGGCCTAGCGACTAAGTTTGCTTTGCTCCCTTATTTTGAGTCTGCAACCATACATCAAATGTTCATCAAACGGTTGAGTAAATTTATGATATAAATAATAAACATGTGTTTTAAAGTTTTTTTATTTTTAACCATTAATGCGCTCATATTGACATCAAGGCCTTTATAAAATGAATTACAATGTCACATTATTAACACAACCATTAATAGCACTAAGCACAGTAACACTTAACGTTGCAATTGCAAGGACTTAATAAAAGGAATTACAATGTCACATTAATAGCACAGTAACACTTAACATTACAAAGAACTTAATAAAAGGAATTATAATGTCAAATTAATAACACAACCATTTATTTGATTACAACTAAATTACAATGCCACATTATTACATAGTACAAATACAAATGTAAGCGCAAGAGCCAAGCTTCTCCTAGATCGCTGGTGAAAACGTAAACGTAATACATGCGTGTCTGAAAATAAATGGGACTTGCCGAGTCAACCATGCACTCTGAAAATAAACACCTAGGACTTTTGGGATCAGCCATGTCTAAAAATAAATGCATGGGGAAAGGCGGGCTAATCAAACTGGGGAAATGGGAGTTGTGAAGATATGAAATGTACTTCTCTCCTTTGAAAATCAGAGTCATGCAGAAGATGAGGGGTTGTAAAACTATTTCCATCTTCTACTTGCAACTTCCATGCACTGGGAGAGCACTTATCTCCATCAGAACTCCTCATCCTAGCTCAAAACCTATCTGAGAAGTTAGGTGAACCAAATTAACTTCTTTCCAATTCTAGCCATTTTGAACTTGAAGGAAATTGGTCTTTTACTCTGTAACTACATAACTACAAGCAAGAGAATTTAGAGTATCCCCAATAATACCACACCATCTTCTTCTTAAATCTTATTCCTTATTAACCCTATAAAATGAAAACCCTTATGACAATTTGAACATTGTACTCAAATTATTAATAGTAAAGCCTTTAACCTTCAATGAATGATTTCAATTTTTAGTTGTGCTCACTATCCTTATTTATGGGCAATAGTGCCGCCAATGGTGCCACTATCGGCCTGGTCCCTATGTACACCTCACACATGTCACGTGTGAGGTTAGGTATAATCATGATTCATGAATCATAATCGTGAATCACACAAACCAAAAAACATACTTAAATTTTAATTGATTTGTGTAACTTAAGCCTTACATTTATTTAAATGTTTAATTTGATTAGCATCTGGACTCTGACAGGCTGACAATTGTCAAAATCACCAGTGCCCCTCAAAGTTCAAATGATATGAAATCATTACAAATCTTGTTTCACTAGCCATTTAGTCCTGCATTGGCAACAAATTCTAAACCATTGATCATTGTAAATCTAACAGTTAAAGGGTGATTCTGAAGGTTTAAGTTTGCAAGACTAGCACTTTGTGCATTTCATTCTGGAATGCAACTACAAACATACATCAAATGTTCATCGAACGGTTGAGTAATTTATGGATTATGATATAAATAATAAACATGTGTTTTAAAGTTGTTTTAAACTTTAATGCTCTAGGATTGACATCAAGGCCAAGGGGCCGGTAACTTAACGTTGCAAAGGACTTAATAAAATGAATAATGATACCAGGAACCAGGGGAGAGGGTCAATGACAAATTAGAAATCAGTAACATTTTAATTTTTGGTAAACCCTAACAAGGTTACAAGGGTGACAACTTTTAGTGTTTATAAAAAAAAATGTCAATTTGATGGCAACTTTCTTTTTTCATTTGTATTGCTTTGTGTTTTACTTTTAAATCTGCATGCAATTATTTCATAAATAGATAATACTTAATTTCTCAAAGGAAAAAAAAACTAATTTGAATAGATTCATAGACACTAAACTCAAAAAATAACTCTTTGATGGCAACTTTCTTTTTTCATTTGTATTGCTTAATGTTTTACTTTTAAATCTGCATGCAATTATTTCATATATAGATAATACTTAATTTCTCAAAGGAAAAAAAAACTGATTTGAATAGATTCATAGACACTGAACTCATAAAACAACTCTTTACTGTAAATTTATAACCATTTATTTTATTACAACGGAATTACAATGTCACATTATTACTATCACTATTACTAATCCTATTTAATAATTTATGGGCCACTAGTGCCGCTACCAGCCTGATTCATGCAAACCAAAAAAAGTTGATTCATGTATCTTAAGCCTTACATGTACAATTAAAAATTAAAATGTTTAATTTGATTGACATCTAGCTACATGCAAATTGTACCTCAATCTGACAAGCTGTCAAAATCACCAAACTCTAGTCAGCACTGCCAGTGCCAGTCAAATGATATGAAATCATTACAAATCTTGTTTCATTAAAGTTGAGTTGTCCAATCAATCGCTTTGGATGTTCAAAAGATTGAGAATTTCAATTAAATGAAATGTAATACGTCGAGGCATTAAAAAGAGAGAAATGAGCCTTGATCTCGCCACGTGTCTGCATCTAACGGTTCTAGTGTTATTCTGGAGGTTTCAATTCGCAAGTCTATTGATTTTCCTTTACATCCTTTGTGTAAAAAGTTCTTAAGTTTTTAAGCCTTGGTCCTACATTCTTTGTAGGCGGTCCCTCTTTTAAAAAAAAAAATTGCATGTGAATATTTTTGCCACTTAAGTTCTTCTATCACTCATCGCCAAAATCCAACCCATCGGGTTCATTTAATCATTACCACGATGATGAGCCTTGATCTCCCCACATGTCCGCATCTAACGGTTCTAGTGTAATTCTGGAGGTTTCAATTCACAAATCTACTGCTTGAAAGATATACTTCTGGAATGCAACTATAGCCATCCATCGAAAATTCATCGAATAGTAGTGGTCCATAATGTTGCATGGTCGCTGAAACTTGGAACCTTAGAACCAAAGTCTAAAGTTTCAAAGTTTTCAAAACTTTTGACCCACCAACTACATATATGACCAAGAAAGACTTGCAACTAAGGTTAGGAAAATCACCAAAACCTCGACTTTGGTGAATTAAGATAGGAAAGGTGGCAAGGACAATGCATTTATGAAGTGAAGATCGTGGGAAAATTTTAGCAAGTGGACATGACTAGATGATTGATGGGTAATTAAGATCAGTACGTGTGGAGTTTGGAAAATTATTACCTCTCGGCCCTCGATTAGAGAAGCTAGATTGACAATTCATCAAACAGTTGTGGTTAGATTGATTTGGACTGACACTTCGCCACTGCATTTTTTTTTATTAGTGATAATATTTTATTTTATTAAATATAAAGCAAAAGTTACATATACTTCAAATTTATCTTCATCCATCAACTACCAAAAAAATGATTAACCAACACAATTTCCATTTCCAACATATCAAATTATCCCTAAAAATATACTTCAGATTTATCTTCATCCATCAACTACCAAAAAAGTTGATTAACCAGCACAGTTTCCATTTCCAACATATCAAATTATCCCTAATCATACCCGCCTGAAATCTACCCTTCCAACCATTGTTTGTGCCCCAAGGTGTTTTTACAATTACAATGCAAATCCAAGCATAACCCCCAAAAAACAAAATCATAGACAAGATTTAGTACAATAATTTTATTTTTTTTAAACTTGTACTACTCAAATGCCTTCGATGAATTACCCATCTCCAATGGCTCTATCTCCATTAACGGCTTCATCTTCTTCCTCAGACGCAAACCCTTCTTTTCACGTATCTTTGATCTAGCGATGTCTTTGAGATTCTCTATGACCTCCTCAACCTCCATTAGCTTGATGTAGATTTTGAGTGCTTGCCACCTGCGCTCCACACCTTCTCACCACAAAGCTTTGGTGTGTCCTTCTGGCCACCTAATAAAGAGATGATTTAAATATGCGAGCTTTGGGCCTCCACCATCCATGCCTTCAACCTTAACAAGCCCCACTCCTGGTATCACCCATTCCAAAATGCCTTCCATATCCTCTAAAAAAATCTTTGTGAACTAGAGTTTTCATGACTTTCCTCACTACATCCACCAGCTCTCCTAAGTCTAGACCCCAAGCCGTGACCAACGAATAAATATCCATATTGGTCTTGTATCTGTGCTTTAATTTTTCAAATCCATTACCCAAAATAAATTGAATTGATTGCACCACCTGCACATCCTTGAAGAGAAATAAACCCTGCAGCCACTTCATAGACGCTTTGCCAATGAAAGGGTCTAGCTTCCTCCACGATGTCAAGGCAAAACTAGCCTCCAGTTCACTGGCTTCCAGACAATCACCCATCGCCGACCAATTACATGAGATGTGTGTCTTTAATACATCTCAATTTTCCAGCCATCTCTATTAATGTCGATTCCCGAATATATGTCCAACGCTGGCAAAAAAGCTTCATCAATGCTTCACTTCTTATGGAAACTTCTGCGCCTCCTTCGCTTACTAAACAATGTTTAATTCGCCAATGTTTTTTTCTTAATCATTTGAAAATAGGTTTAATTTTCCAATGAATTTTATTTTTTAGTTTGAAAAAAAGTTTTAATCGCCAACAAAATTATTTTTTCTGGTTTAAAAACAGGTTTAATTCACCAATTGAAATATTTTTTTGTTTTGAAAATAGATTTTAATCGCCAATGGAAAAAAAATTAGTGGTTTTAATTTTTATTTATTTTGCCAGCATTTTCCACAGACTTCTAGCAATTAGAAAAGATTTGCCAATGGACTTTTTTTTTCATGAAAAACAAAAAAATGTCACTAAAATTAATATTTTTATCGGGAAGTATACAAGATTCGCCAAATTTTACACCTTCGCCAAGGGGGGGTTTCTTAAAGTTTTCCCTACTATCATCCCTTCCCTCTCCCCATCTTTATCTTCCATCCATCCAAAAAACTCCTTTCCATCTCCCCATCCTTATCTTCCTATCTATCCATCATATTATCCCTTTCATCCCCCCATCCCTATATCTCCATCATTCCATCCATACTACCATCTCATTTTCCTATCCATAATCCCTTGTCATTGGTATTTGGCTATAGGCCGCTTGCAATCCAATCCAATGTCATTTATCCCACTATCATCACTCTTATCTATTTCACACATCTTGCTAATCTCCTATCCATTTTCATCACTTATCTATCCATCATATCATCCTCCTAATTCATCTTTTGATGATTTGGATAACTGTACCATTCCTAAGCTTCATGAAATCACCATCATCCTATCCAAAAATTCATTCTTATGTTATCATATCAATTCCATCATTGTATCTTCTTATCATGGTTATCTCATCATCCTTTTTCCATTGTCTTGTCTTTGGTCCTTTTGTCGAACTACGTTGCCCTTGTGCTTTCACGTAGGCAAGATCAATCATTTGATCAGCCCTTGAGGCATTTTTTCGTCATGTCTTTGTCATCCATTGAGGTCTCCATTGTCCTCTTTTCGCTTTTATCCATGGCCAGTCATTGGTCTTTTATCGAACTACGAGGGATCTGCAATTTCATGTAGGCAAGGCTAATCTTTGATCGGCCTCTGAGCCCCTAGGTCTTTAGGGTGTGTCTTGTTTTCATGTCATGTTGTCAAGTATGTCCCTACCTAGCCAGTTCTTAACAAAAAAAATCCATTTGTATCATGAGGTCCAATTAGTTTTGAATATCCTAAGTCATGTCGATCATCTAGTCTCTCATCCATCTTTGGTCTTAACAGGATGCATCCTTCCTAATTAGACCACATCAATCCCATCCACAGTTTTGATCCTATGGCAATGAACATTTGAGATTTATTTTGATCTTTTGATGCTTTTGGATTTTTTTATCATTTGAGCTTCCTATTGTACACTACTAGGGTAGCCACGATCCATCATATCATGGTGTGCTTTGACTGGTAAACATTGGGGCACATCTTGATCTTTTGTCTATTCTTGTCTTCTTAGTTGCCCCACGTAGTACCCACCAAGATCCTCATGGTTTTGTGTTATGTTGGGGCATCCTTTATGTTTGTGGTTTTCAAACATTGGCCCTACCAAATCCCCCATGACTTTAGGATGTTGGACTAACCCTTTGTTTATTGTGTTAGTCTCATGCATGTGATACGAAGTCACCTTGGTTCCTCATACCCTGGTGCATAGTATCTCATGCTATATCAAATTTAGTGCTCATTACATGGAAGCATAATGCATAAAAATTAAATTTCTTGATTTGATCACTCTCCTTTCATATCCCACATCTCCCATCCTCTCATCTATCATTTTCCTTTATCAATATCCCCCCATCTCCTCACCCTCCATCTTTCTAATCCATTCATCCTTCATCACTCCTCATCTATTTATCCTATTTGTTTTCATCACTCCACTTCCTCCATCCTCATCATATCATCATCTCTTTAATCTTCTTAGGATAGTATAGATTTATTATTCTAAGCATATTTTCCTCCACCATCTTCATTCATTTCAACAATCTCACATCTCCATCCAATCCTAATACATTCAATATTGCACAAATCATCTAATCACATCCTTGGTGTTGTTCCCAACCTTGCTATAAGAATTGATTCAATTATCATCACTGTCATCATCATCGGGATGTATCCTTCCCTATCCTTTTTTTTTGTTTTGGGATGTATCCTTCCCTCATCAACAATGCTCCATCCATAATCAATCCATTTTGGCTTGCGTCCTGACTAGGGAAACACCACATTTGTCCTTGAATCCATTTGTGCTTGCTTGCTTCTCATCTTCTCCTTCCATTATCTCTTCCTCCTCCCATTCTATATTTTATCCATCATTTTGCATCACCTTCCCCATCTACTCTCGCATCACCTCATCCATTTCGAGAGCACACCAATGTTCTCTTGAACCTGCATGTCCTCTCAAGGGGGCACCCTCAATCCCTAATTTTTGTTCCCATCATCTTTCCTCTAGTCACTCCTTCGAATGATTGGGGCATCTTTCACAATCTAACCATCTTCTTCCAATTTCTATGTTTTAATATTCTTTGAAATGATGTCACTTCATAACACCATCTCAAAGAGGGGAAAAATATAGACACTAAAAATTAACCACTTTAATTTGTTCAATTTACCCCCAATCCGACTAATGTCATATCCTCTATATTAATTAAATAACACCATATTATTTAATTAATATTCATTATCCATTATCCTTTCATCCTAATTTATTTCTTCTATCATCTTTAAATCTTAGCCTAAAGTAAATAATTACCTTTAATTATTTACTCCCATCCCTTATCCCTTTTCCTGTAAAGAATTAAATAAATAGATTATTTATTTAATTCCCTTCATGTCACATCCTCCATAACCTTTTTCTAATCCTAATTAATTTGCATAATCTTAGATTAAGGATGTGCACATTCCTTGATTAGGGAGGTGTCACATCCTCCAACTTTTGCAAGTTGGCTCCTAATCCTCATTAGCCACCTAACCTTCCTCTAATCCTTCATAAACTAGCCTAATCAACCCCTTGGTCAACTCTCCCCATCCCTCAAGGAATTTTTAATTCCTTTTTGTCTTCTCAAGGTACTTTTGAGGAATTTTTAATTCCTCTCCCATCTCCCAAGAAATATTAAATTCATTTTCTCTTTCCCAAGGAATATTAAATTCCTTTTATCCTTTCCATGCACATTAAAAAGGAATTTTTAAATAAAATGAATTTTTAATTCCTTTGGTCAACTCTTGATCTCAACCCTTGATCTTCCTCCCCCTTTCAATCTCCATCGTCTATTCCTATTTCCCTTGCTAAATGGCTAATACTTAGCCATTTTTGTAGACTCAAGCATTCAACCATATGCAATCACAATCTATCACATTCATCATCTCAATTTCTCAAGCCTTCAATCACCATAGCCATGTTGCATCCAAATCAAACAAAAATCAAGTTGTTATGCTATCAAAATCAATCTAGGAGCACACATATCAAGCCATCAAAAAGGGAAAACAAACTCATCAAGCTCAAACAAGGTAAAAATTGATTTTATTGTCATTTTAAGTTTGAGTTTCATCTTTAGCCCAATCTTGAGTGGTGTCTTTGTTTTTTATCTCTTGCATTCTAGATGGGGTAAAAACATCCCACCACACTTGTAATTGAAAATTCTTTGGAGTTTTCAATGCTCATTATTGTCTATTAATTGTAGCAAATTGAAGAGAGTTTTATCAGATTTTATTGTGGGTTGTGAAGAAGAATTGTTGAAGGAAAAAGAAGCATATCAGTCAAGCATTGATACAGTGTTATTGTAATCTTGTTCTAAGGTTAAATAATACAAGCATTATTGATTTTGGTGGTGGAGTTTTTTTCTCGAAAGGGTTTCTCCATGTATATGTTGTGTCACTTCTATCTTCTTGTATTATTCTTCTATAATCTTTTGTCTACTTCTACAATTGGTAAAATTGATCCAAACAGATAATCATAAACAAAGAATTTGTAACAAAGAACACTTAATTAGATCTACAATCTCATACTTTTACAAGTTTTAAAGCTACATAATTACCTCCATTTCAACAGATACCACAACCCCATTCCACACCATCAACAAGAGAAGTATATGAATATAAGGATTGGATGGAATGGGAGGTAACTGGATCATAAAGGTATTGTCATGCGGTATAGGATGATGAGGAAGAACAAGCACTGGATATAGAAATAGGCCAAGGGAGAGGGTGTAATGTATAAAAATGTACACCTTTACATTTTCACACTATGTTTGCATCCCCTTAATTAATTGAACTTAATTAAGCTTCTAATTATCTAAATTATGCATTCCAAAGCCTTATTATTCTCGTTTTCTGACAGGGAAACTTATATTAAACAATTTCCATCATTAATTTAAATACCTTGGAAATTGTGTATCTTGGACACAGGTTTAGGACCCATACGTCCAAGGGAAAATGGGTCCTCTTTAAGTGCTAAGAACCAATTTTTACTATGTTTTTGGAGGTATTTTAATGATTCAAATTCAAGTTTCAAATGTCGGCTTTTAGAATCTAATTTTTAGGAAATTAGATAAACACCTACAAATACCTAGATTTTTTATCAATTCAAATCTAAGCAACATTATCTAGCATTAAGGCAACTTTCACAAGAGAAAATATTATTGTCAAGAGCATTGAAGAGCAAATTTATCAGTCATCTACAACAATCAAGATCATATCATCATATCAAATTTCATGTGTGTTCATATCATGTTTTGGATCTAACATTGTGATGTAGGTTTCAAGCATCAAACCAAGTGTAATGTCCCCATTTTCCTAGCCATCTCAGTATGATTTCTTAGCCTTTATTCTTTGAAGGCTAAGTGGTGAAATAAGGAGAATCTAATTAAATTAATTATTTATTAAGTCATCAAATAAATTAAAAATTAAAAGGTGACTTTATATTTAATTAATTTAATTAAGTGACAAAATAAATTATTCTATCATAAGTCACTAAAATAATAAAATTAAAGTGTATTGAGGAAGCTTCTAGATGGCTGCCCTAAACTTGAAGAGAAAAGTATAAGTAAGAGGGGGTTGCCACTGTTTCAACATGCTGGATATTTTGATAATTGATTTTGGTATGTTTTTTGGAGAATCCTAGGGTTTCTACAATCAACATTGGAGGTCTTTGGGTACAAAGTATCCCATTGATTTGCATAACTGAGGTAGTGAAACTATCCACTAAAGGGTTGCAGTTGATTGGAGGAGTTACTTCAGACTTCTCATTGCATCAAAATTTGTGGCCAAAGGCCAATTTTGAAATGGTTCAATTTTGGAGTTTATGAAAGATCATTTAGCATATTTTGGAGGGCATCCTTGAATCATATTGGGACGACTTGCATAGTATGATTTTCTGACTTCATTGCCAGACCTGGCAGCTAGCTAAGAAGACCACGATTTAATTTATGATGGCCATTCTTTGCATCAAACTTCATATGTGATTGAAGAGCTCCATTCTTCAAGACTTGTTAATTTTGGAAGCATTTTGGAGTTGATTGAAGGCTGTGAATAATTTATATTAATGCTACAAATCAGAAACAGGGGCAGTTGATTAAGGAAATTGAATTGGCTTGTGCAAGGACTATTTCATATTGGTATTAGTTGTTTCATCATCTCTTATCAAGGGTGTTGCTAATAATCAGGTTCCTCTTGTGTTTTGAAGTTGATTTCCATTATCAAATCAGTCTAGAAGTTATTGTTGTAGGTGTGCTTTCTATATCAAATTGGCATTGTAATTGAGTTCCAATTGAAGCCAAGAGTCTTGGCTAATTTACATTAGTATTATACTAGAGAATTGCATTCAATAAAGGAGGGATAAGTTGCATATTAGTTGTTGATGTAATGGAAAATTGATTATTATCTAAGTATGCATGCCAAGTGTTTGTAAAAATGTTACTTGGTTGTAGGTGCACATTTTAATGTAGAAGTTCATGTATTTGTAGTCAAAAGACAAAAAAGAATTGCATTATCATTTTAGATCATTGCCTAGGTATTGTAGTGTTCATTTGTAAGCATTTAATTTCATTTGAGATCATTTGATGACAAGCAAGCAAACTGAAAAATTCAGAAATAGCTAGTTAAGAGTTTGCAAGTGAAGTGTTTGTAAGGAATTTCTATAATGGTTTAAGAAGTGTGAACATTAACATTTTGGTCTATCCCTCTCCTTTAGGTGAAAAATCCTAAAGTGTTAGAAGGTCATAGTAACCAATATGTTGTTTCGCATTTTGGTAACCCTTACGATATTCCTTGAGGGAAAAAATTTAGATCATAAGTAGCAAGGGATATTACACTAAACAATCATTCATCAAGAATTATTCAATACTTAGAGTGATGTGTTAGACTTCAATCCTTTAAGGGCAACCATTAAGGGTTAGATGAGTTGTAGCATAACATTTTTCATTCATCAATTCCCTCCATTTATCATTATTTCATTATCAAGGTTTAATTACCAAATTGGAGTTTGACTAAGGCAAATCCCCATTCACCCAAAAACAAACATTTTTCCTCTCTCTTTGTATGTGTAGATTTATAGGTGAAGAGGGACTGAAAATCAATCAAAAGAGAAATTTTGCAAATTTTTCAAAGTTTTCAAGCTACAAAAACTCACCTCTTTCTAGATTTTTGATAGTCAAACCTAGGGAAATCAAAATCTTAGATCTGGGATCTAAGGATTGCAAAATCAGATTTTGGACCCTTGTACAGAGACCTGTTTTCCCTAGGGAAAATTTGTCCTTCAACAGTGTTCAAAACCCACTTTGGTGTCATGTACATACTACTCTTCCCTTCTAAGATCTACCTGTAACTTGTTGTTTTCATTTTTGGTATCATAATACTCTGCATTTCAAGTATTGGGTCATATAATTGAGTTTGTTAATGTATTTAAATTTATCTCCCAAAATAGCCAATTAGTCATTTTTGTCATAAGAAAATAGCAGACCTTTCTAATAGGGTTGACTCGCCTCAAGGTTGAAAGTCAATCCTATCCTTGGGAGATCTCTTTTTCTAATGAAATTAGGAAAAGTATAAGTGTGTTAGATAATTCCATCACATATAACCATAGGAGTTCATTTTGATGCACTCACACACCTTTCCTATGTTTCATTTTGGTGAACTTGGCATGAATATACTATAAGCTTTCTAAAATTGGAAGTCCTTCAAACCCTAGATCTAGGATTTGCATAAGTTTGCATTGCATCTAATTTAGGGTTTCAAAATTGCATTAGTTTGCATTTCATATAGGGTTTTAAAATTGTATTTTGTATCCTTTTAAATCTCAAAAATCCAAAAATATTGTATACATATTGCATTCATTTTACATAGAAATCTGCATATTAGTATTTTTCAATCATTTACATCAAAAAATTCAAACAAAATTATATCTAAAAAGTTTTCATTTTTCTTGTTGTTTGCCATCAAATTGCATTTACATCTAAACATAAAAATCTAGAAATATGTAACTGAAAGTATCTATTTGCAAGCTAAAACATAGACCTTAAACACTAACTCAGAAATTCAGACTTCAATTTTTCCCACCCCTATGCAAAGACTCATTCACCCTAGGGTGAGTCTATCCTTATACATATCGATTTCTAAATTTCTAGGCATTAGTTTGTCTTTTTCTACTTTATTACGTGTTGTTTGCATATCTTAGTTTCAGTTTCTAAAATTGGAAATTTCTATAGTTGTTTGCATTCATATCAATTGGTCAAAATAAGTGCATTGTTCAAAAGTAAAATTTTCTAATAATAACATGATTATGGTCAACCTCATTGATGTTCAACCTCGTAAGGGCCAAACCAAAATGTCTCTTGGTATTGCTTTCTCACAAAATGACATAATTAAGCATGCACCTAATGGCCCACTTTACATAGTCGGAAGAATCAATAACAAGCTGACCAATGGGATATTAATTGATCTTGTGTGTGTACAGAATGTGATTAATGGGGAATTCTTGTTTGTGCATTAACTTTACCAAGACTCTTATGAAAAATCAAAAGCATGGACCAAAACACATAATGGTTTTGCTTTCCCTGTGATAGGTTCGATCACCCTCCCCTTAAAAATTGGACCAAAGATATTAGATGTCTAATTCTTCGTCATCTCATCATTAGACCAATTCCATTTGAAGCTAGGATATCCATGGCTACACTCCATGGATTTCATCATGTCGGTAGTGCATAAATGCTTAAAATTTCTATTTGGCAATGAAATTTTCACTATGCATCATAGTAATTTTTAATCCTTTGTCTTCCCATGGGAATTTCTCATTAGATTTATTTTGGCCCTAACCCATGGAACCTATTAAGCCTCATGAGGAGTTCTTTTTCAAATCCAACTGAAAGTTCAAAGCAAAGCACATAGTAGAATTATCTCTTAGCAATATCCCTCAACTCATGATTGAGCCTCCTATCATTGATGAAACTATGATTGAAACAAAAGCCCATCGAAGTAACCAAGATAAATCCATGACAAATCCTCCACCTATTTCTTATTAGAGACCAAGAGATAGTTGTGCAATTCCTATTGTGCCTCCTAAGATCAAACAAGTTTATAAACCCAAAGAGAAAGTGGTTTACCAACCCTTGATGGTTCCTTTTGTTCCTCCCTTGTGGGAACAAAAGAGACCCATGGTTGATAAACCCACCCCTACATAATTTCAACTTGAAAATAATGCAAAAATAAATTAAAATGCTAAAGAGCATAGGCGTAGATGTCGTGCTATTGCTCAAAGTTAAAAAGAAGAGAATAAACCAACAAACCAAAACCAAAATCTAACTAAAGAAAAGCATGATGATTCTCCACCTTTGCTACAACAAAACCATAAATCCTCTATGGACATTATCATTAGACCTCCTATTGTGATAAAATTGGATGATGATGATGATGAGATTGTTAAGATTGATGAGGAAGTGCATAATGAGCTAAATTTATTGTTTTCCTCTTCCATGAGCTTAAATGACAACAACTGCAATGATCCTCCTAACAAGAATGACTCACCACTTATTGAACCTGGTGATTATCCTAGTACGGCACTCATTGTTGCCCCTTTAGCTAGTCACCCGCCTTTTGTATACAATGAACAATATTGGGATGCAGATGAATTGCTTTAGGTTGGCTTGCATGTGTCATACTAGCTTTATGTCTATCAATGTTCTTTGTGTGATTGCATGTGTGTAATGTGATCCCCCATACTATGTTGCTTGTCATGTCTTTATGTGTATGAACCTAATTTAGATGACCCTTGTCACTCCTTTGGTGCAAGGATACAAAGGAAGTGAATCTGTTGTGGCATTCTTCTATTTGTATCTTCATTCTTCTATCTAGCATAACCATTTTTCTCTTGTCTTGTGTTTTCATTTTGGGGATGATGCAAATCATTGAGACATTTAGGTCTCCTCCATATTGACCCAAAAGGAGTGTTTGTATTCTCTATCTTTCTCTATGTGTCATTCTTCCTTTGTGCTCATTGTTCCATGAGTTATTTGGGGAATGATGATGGCTTCAAGCTCAATTATATCATTGCAGAAAAGACATGCGTTGACCCCAAATTCGTGGCTACCTTATGTGCTATCTTAGGATTGCATATGGGGGGAAACATTTTTTCCAAAACGTAGCTTCATTTGGAAATGTATATCATTGGCATAGGGCTTTCCAAATAATCTCTCATGTCTCTTTTATCAATCAACATTTATCATCTTCTACTTTAAAGTAATTGCTCACAGCATGGTGTTTAGCAATTTCTTTAAAGTGGGGGGAATTATGCCTCCCACTTGTTGCTTGCTTGATGACATGCCTTTATTTAAAGTGTGTTCTTATTTCACATTATGTGTATTCTTGTTAGTTAAATTTGGTTTGATGTCAGGTTCAAGAGTGTGACCTTTCTTGGCATATGAAATTCCTTTTAGTGGTAATGTTATGGCTTGCATTCCCTAAGGTTTGAATCTTTTATCCCTCAATTAGTACTCTCTTGATGGTGATATCAAGTGTGATGTTCCCTAAAGTGATACCTTTCATGAACTAAGAAAAACCCCTTTAACTGTCCTAAACTAAATTCTTGGCCACTAAGCATAATGCAACTTGCTTGCTAGTGGTGCCTTGTCATGAGTGTCTAGAATAATGCAGCTTGCTAGCCTTGCGAAATCCTATGATCATCTAGTGTGGAACGTTATCAAAGTTATCAGGGAATATAAATTTTGGTATGGTTGACATATGGGACCCTATAGACCTGGCATGACTTTCCCATCTTCCACTTTTTTATGGGTGCACACCTAGTGCATATCAAACTGCACTAGACAATTGTGTGTTTCTCATATTGCCTTGGGGCTCACCTAGTGTATATCGGACTGCACTAGCCCTTGTGATCATATCTTTGGACAAATAGCCTAGGCTTGATCCATACCTTTTGGACAAACAGACGAATTTTGATCCACCCCTTGTACCTCTTTGCATTGATTTTAACATTGTATGTAGTTGTATCTTGTGTCATTATTGCATGCTTATGTCTCTTTGTGCTTTTGTTGGTTTTCCATGGGATTTTTGATCTTGGGGGCTTGATCATCCTCCTTGATCCTTGTCATCTTATCTTTCCAACAATTGTACAGTTAGACCTCCCTTGATTTATTTGTCTACTTTAGTGTGACTTTGAGTGTGGGCTCATACTCTCACTAAAGTGGGGGTTAAATATAATGTAGAAAAATGTACAACTTTACACACACTATGTTTGCATCCCCTTAATTAATTGGACTTAATTAAGCTTCCAATCACTTAAATTATGCATTCCAAAGTCTTATTATTCACATTTTTTGAAAGAGAAACTAATATTAAAAAAATTCCATCATTTATTTAAAACATTGATTATCGATACATGTGATTAGGCCATTACATTGAGGGTTAAAAGGTTGTATTATTATCAAGGTTACATAAGGAATTTTGAATGAATTCATGCATTCTCTCTTTGTCTTGACCCAGAATATCAAGAAAACTTGTATTAGTAGATGAAGTATCATGAATTTCATTATCAGCATTAGGGTCATTGCCAAACACACAACTTGAAACATAAACCAAGGATTTCAAGGACATATAAACTTTACCAAAACACTTAGCCATGATGATATGAGATTTTGTAATGTAGTTCAAACTATTTTACAACAAGTGACTAAAAAAGAAATAATAGATCCGCACAGAGGCTCCTAAGAGCATTGTGTCACAGGAAGTTGAGTTATGAATAGGTAAGAGGACAGAGGTGCCCAGGGGTGTTTGAGTCCTAGACAAGGCATCTGGAGTTTCAAAGTTTGACTATGTAAGGCATTGTTGAAGGATTCTAGCTTTAGTTACAGACAGGTTTTGATAGCAAATGTTTTTCCAGAATTTGCTTAATTTATGCCAATGGAAGTGTGTAACAATATGAGAACAATAAATAACAATTTTGAATGCAAGCTTCTCATATAAATATACAAATTGACTAATTTTAAGATGCCTAAACCTGAAAATGATGATTTTGAGGCAATTTTGAAACAAAACAATGCAATTTTTTTTCACTTTTTGAGCTAAAGATGCCTAAATGAATGCAATTAAGAATTTCCAAATAGAGCTCTACAAGCACAAACAAACTAAAGACACAAAGACATAGATATGCAATTTTTTTTGTTAATGTAAGTGTACAAGGATAGAGGCACCCAAGGGCGTTTGAGTCCTTGATAGGGGTGTTGAAAATTTCAAATTTTGAATGTTTATTATACTGTCTAAAGGTTCTAATTTTGTGTGCAAACAGTCTCCAATTGAGTATTTTTCCAAAATTTGCTCAAATTAAGATAATGTGATACAAATGCAAATGTGTAATAATTCAAATGACAATTATGAATATAATTTTCAATGAAAATTTAATTTAAGTGACTAAAATAAACCCTAATACAACCTATGATGCAAAATGATATGTATTTTTTTTAATTTTTATGATGCAAAAGTGAAACCTTAAATGAGAATTGCAAAACAATGCAATACAAAACTTAGATCTAGGATGAATTTCATAAGGCATGTAATGTTAATAGGTTAGGTTCACCAAAATGAAACAAAGAAAAATTACGAAACCCTAGTTCTAATGTGTAACTTGGGATTCAAATATTTGATGGGGTGTTATTTTTATGTTTTTCTTATGTTTCATTAAGATGGAGATCAACAAGGTGAATAGATTTACTTTCAACCATGAAGTTGAGCCAATCAGACCTAAATCTACATCCTATCGAGTCTTAGAATGCATATAAATTTTTTTTATATGATTGACCTAATTAGACTATATTTCATAATATGAAAAATGCAATAATCTAACAATCAACATATTGAAACAATAATCTATAGGTAGATCTGGGGAGTGCAGAGGACTGTGTCTATCCTAAAATGTTGGTTCTAATCATTGTAGGAGTACAGAGTCACCCTAGGGTACATGGGTCCTTGTATGCCTCTTATGCTCTATTTATGAGGTCATCTGATGACAAATCTAAGTTTTTGACTTTTGGTTGCAAAGTTGTCAGAACACTATCGCATAATCCTTTAGGTGAGTTTACATAAGTTGACAAGATGTAGGGCTTCAAATACAACAATGGAAAATTTGTCTTCAAGCTCCCTCTGATCCTCTTCAAACCTAAAACCACCCTTAAATAGCTTCCTTGAAAGACTAAAGTTATGCATATCACCTTAAGGTCTTGTCTTTTTTTTTTTTCTTGATTTGCTTGAATGCTTTGGAGACCTACAAAAGTGTTAGCCTTCACAAAACAATGATAACATGAACACACATGAACTCATATAAGATTTGACATGATGTTATGATCTTGAATTGCTATAATAAGGCTTTGATATACTTCTCTTGACTTGCTTGATAGTGCTCTTGATAATAATTTCTTTGATGATTTCCTAGATAGATTTGAAATGATGTAATAACTAGGTATTTATAGACATTTATCTAATTTCCCAAGAATTAAATCTTGATAGCTGACATTTGCAATTTGACTTTTGAATGTTTAGATGTTAAAACCTAGTATCCAAAATTGGTCCCCAACATAATAGGAGGACCCATACGCCCTAGGATGAATGGGATTTAGCCCTATTTTTTAAGACATTAAGTGTCGAAGGAAAAATATCAATTGGATACATTTGTTTAATGCCTGCAAAATTTCTCAAAAAGTGGTACAAATGGATAATGCATAATTTAGGAAATTAGGGACCCAATTAGGCTCAATAATTTAGGGAGATAAAAACTTAGGGTGAAATTGTCAAGGGTGACAATTTATGATGGTACAAAGGGATAGGTTAGATAGAGAGAAGTAGAGAGTGAAAGTGGGTGGAAGGGGGGAGGAGAGAGAGATGTGATAGAGAGGAAAGGAGGGAGGGAGAAATAAATAGGTATAGAGGGATAGTTAGATAGAGAGAAGTTGAGAGGGAAGGTGGGTGAGAGAGAGAGAGAGAGGGAGGAGGGAGGGAGGAGAGAGAGAGATGGATGAATAGGTAGAGAGGTAGTTCTTGTGCTCAAGGGAGAGATTGTCAAATAAAGGGATGGAGATAGAAATAAAGAAAGGTATAGAGCATAAAAGAGGGACAATGAGTAAGATAGAGAGAGAGAGAGATAAAGATGATACAACTTGTTGATTACTAAAATTTTACCTCCTCATTACTAAAATTTGGCATGCTAATTACTAAAATTTGACTAATTCTAAAAAATCATGATCTCCCAAAAAATAGAATTTGCATTATAACTCCAAGAGATCTGAAACCACTCTTAGATATCTTGAAACTATATACATGAAATATAACTCTCAAATATTCATTTATATAGTTTCACTGGCAGACAAAGACAAAGACAAAGACAAAAAAAATGAAAGAGTTCAAGAAAATTTATTCTAAAAAGTCATCATTCACATTTGTAAAGTGCCACATATTTGGCACTCGCCAAAATTGGCTTCGGATGACCAAGCCTTAGGCTTGATCACTCACCAAATGGTTATTTCAAGTAACAAAAAAGAAGTGGCATTTTTTTGTGTCATATCTTTCTACACTTTCCTTGGATTGATATAATCATTTACTTCCTCATCATAGTCACTTGCCACTACTCATCCTTCTTAAATTTCTAATTCATTCACAAATATACCATAACCCTTGTCTTAGGATTCTAAAGTTTGTATCCTTTCAAGTCTTCCATGTACCTAATGAAGACATCATTTTTTACATTTGAATTTTAAATTATACCTCTTCTCCTCAAGAACATGCACTCCTCAAGAACATGCACATATAAATACAACCAAAAAAAAATATTTAAAGAAGGGATTCTTTCCCACCCAAACCTCATCTAGAGTTCTATTAGCAAGTTTTGGAATTGAATAATCATTAATAAGAGAAAAATCAATACTAACTAATCTATCCAAACCTTCTTATCCAACCCAACTTCACTAATCATATTCCTAACCTTTTATATCAACATCTCATTCATCCTTTGTTCAAATTGATTATTATGACCTTGATCATATATTATTCAAATTCCACTCAAGAGCCTTAAACTCCTTGAACCTACTGAAGACTTCAAATTTTATGTCAAAAAGAACACCCATGTTTTCCTAGAAAAAACATCAATAAATGACACATAATATAGGGATTTTCCTAATAAAGGCACATTTATGGGTCCAAAACTATCAGTATGAACCAATTTTAAACTCCCATCTCATCCAAATGAACTCGAAATGAATTTGACACAATTTGTTTCTATATATAAAATATTCACAAAAATCAAAATCTAAGATTATGAACAAACCCCTTAACCAAATCCTAAGGCTTCAAGACCCTCAAACCTTTCTCACAAATGTGATATAATATTCTATACCATAATTTTTAAGGTGTCTTTGTGTTGATTGAAAAATTTCAAGTCCAAAAAGTCAAGGTATCGCCTACTTTACAATTTCTACTCTATATATTACATTCATTTTAGTGTCCACACCCATACCATGTTTAGATAATATTTTAACCTATCTCCTTAGCCTATTTCCTAGTAATTAAAATTCCAAGTAGCCTTAAGAATTATTATTATTATTATTATTATTATTATTAAATTGTGTTAGCTTACCTCAAGTATGACACCATCGCATTGTACTAATGTTGCCATACTTGTTGTAGCATTCTTGAATTTAAAAACTATATAGAATTATTGGAAATCCTTCTCAATGGTCATTGGTTTTTCTACTTTTCCAAATGGTTCCTCATGTATCAACTGTCATGCCCCCAAAATTATGACACTAAAAACCCTAACGTTAAAATACAAATAAATAAAATGAATAACAATATAAACATCAAAAATATATAAATAAATATTAACAATTTGATTATCAATATTATAATTATAATTGTCAAATATAAGAATATAAATATTAAAAAATTGATATTAATTATTAAATTATAATAATATAAAATTTATATATAAAGCTAAAATGAATTTATAAATATAAAACACATACTATATAAATCATATATTAGGAATGGCAATGACTAAAGCAGCAATCCATTATAATCAGAAAAAATACTTTATAAAGGGAGCATTGCCTTTACAGGGAACAACGATTCACTTAAAACAGTGATTTGATTTAGAGGAAAAGTGATTACTTTAAAGGCAAGTTATCTCTATTCAAAGAGGATCACACCTCTTCATAGGAATATAAAGATACATATTGGCAGATTATGTGGATGAACACAAAATTATATATAGGACAATAAGTGGGAAAGATTATATATATCTATATATAAAATGTTCAGATGAAAGGAAAGGGAAAAGGGAAAGTAGTAGATATATTATCATATGTCAAGGAAAGTAGTAGATATATTATCATATGTCTAGATATGGGAAGAAGAGATTGAGATAAATAAAGATAAAGGATAATTCAATAAGGGAAATCAAATAAAGATAAGAATATAATTTGAATAAGAGAACCATCAAATCAACAAATAAAAGGGAATACTTTTTGAGTATTATCTATAGTCTTAAACAACAGGTGGGTTGAGTCAATGATTTGTGGTATGTTTTATCATGGTCGAGGGAATAAAAGGAGATTTCTGCAGATCGATTCACAAACAAGGCTGTAAGTATTTATGAATACCAATAATTAGTTTAATAAATATATTAGGAATATAGATAGAGACTTAATAAGTATTTTATGGAATTAAATAATAATCAGTCAATATATTATGAAATTAGATGTGGATTATGTTGATGCCAAAAGCTAGCAAGGTAATAGCCCTTTTATGGGAAACTCAGTTTATGGGGGACCTATTGCGCTAAACTGAGTGACCTCCGGATTTTAAAGAAGTCAGCTTCTTTTGTAATTGGGGTTTGGAAAGGGAAAAGAGAAACAAATATAAAATAAAAGTCTAATCTAAGGTGATGCACCAAGACTTAGATAATAGGCATGATAAATCATAGATCTAAGGGCCCGATTAGCAATTTGTGATGTCCCAGAAAGGCATAAAATGAAGATTAAAGTATAAACAATTCATTCATTGACATAAAATAACTTTGCACACATATTTACTAACAAGAAAAGTCATAAGACATGATCTAGACCAGCAAACATGCATTCAATTTATAGAAGTTCTGCAAATGAATCATCCAAACATATCAACAAAGTCTAAATTTAATTAAATATCATAAGAAAACAGAAAGGTTAAATGATTGGCATAGTCTACGAGTCTTTTGCAATAATCAAACAATAATAACAAAGGCCTGGTGTCTTTTCTAAAATCTATGTTCTTTCTGCAAAATCCTGGAACCCCTCCTCCAAAACAAAGAGGAGTATATATAGTTGAATGCTCCCACCTCCTTGGCGAGCAGTAACAAAAAATATTTGAGAATCCTTGGCAATGATGTAGAATCAAAGATTCCTCCCAGCTGTTGTAACAGAAAATATTCCAGCCAAAGCATCTAGTCACTCCAAGCTTAGGTGCATCCTCTGCAAATTATGGTAGTGGTCCTGGTAAGGTCGAGTAAACAAGTGTCGTTACCCTGCTAAAGTAGTTATGACCCGTGACAAGATGTCACGGTCCTTAGCTCGCTCCATCCCTATATAAAAGAAACACCCACCAAATAGACACGTGGTGACATCGCACAGCTCATGCTCATCCTTTTCTTTTGCCGTTGAAAACTTGTGCCAAGGAGACACATGTAACCCGCCTTATCCTTGGTTCTGACTGTGGGGTTTGCTAAAATACATGGCATGTAGGTGGAGCCCGACTAAAAAGCGAAGGGAAGTGGCTTTCAATTGTGCGCAGAGCGGACACGTGGCAGTGCAACAGGGCCATTTTGAAATGCAAAGGGAAGAGATCCTTTGGGGAGAGCAAAGAAGACACGTGGCAAAGGAAACAACGTTTATCAAAAAGGGTTGAATGACTTTTAATGCAATGTGCAAGCTGATACTTTAACAAAATAAAGCCCGCATGGAGCTCAATGAATATTTATTCATAGATTTTGGTGACTACCAGGGGCGTTTCGCTTGAGGAACGAAGAACCCAATCTTTGGTTGCAGACCAGAGTCTTACCCACTGGGCGACGGCTTCAGAGCCTAGAGAGGGCATTTTGCAGCGGTAGCCAGTCAGCTTCATATGGCCTCAATATGTCACACAAATTCTCTTACACTCCACTAAGATCAAACATTTCTTTATAAGGAAGCTTTGCTGGTAGACCAACCCCAGACTCACATAGGAAGAGTAGTCATGCAACTGAATCGATAATCCCTTCAATATTTTTTGTTGTGGGAGGCTGGCTAAAGTTTTGTAAGGCAATTGTGTCTTGCCACTTTTCTTCAATTTTAATTGCAAGATGCACAGTAGTGGTCACAGATCCATCCTCAAGAAATGGGGAAGGTAGGCCCATCTCAGTTAGTTGGGAGAAGCTTTCTTGCATGCTATCTAGAGTTGCGCCCAAAGTGGTCGCGCATGCCCTGGCTTGTTTTAATGGTTGAGTGGCAATGGACGAACTTGTTCACCATCTTGGAAGCAACCTTTCGATTGTCGATTCCTGCCCCAGCTAGGTCTTCATCAAGGATTGAGTATAATTTGGCTAGCAGTCCCTGCGCCTTAGGGACCTTTTCCATGATGAAATATGGGAACTCTCCCATAGTTCTATGAACCTCCTGGATCAAACCTATCGCCTGAGACATGTACCAGAGTATTGGCTATAATGTCAAGCAATAAGACTTGACCTCCCCCCAATATGAAGCGTACAACTGATGTGTTATTGGGATGAGATCCGACTGGGCAACAAGAGCCTAGGGAGCATCCTTTAAAAGGGAAATCTCTACATCCCTTGCATTGGCATCCTGCCTGCAATCCTCCTATTGGTGGATGCCAATTGTTTCTGAACATGAGCTAACTCTTTAGTACAACTCTCCTTTGCCTGGCTATGGTTTGCCAGTTATGTGTCAAGGGAAGACTTTGCCTCTCGAAGCTCCTCCTCTATTTGGGCCTTGCGACCCTCAAATTTAGCATCCTTCTCTTATAACTTTTTCTCATTCTGAGCCCACTGCTGATCTAGCGCCTCATCTTTTTGACCATCCCATGCTCATATTTAATGCACTATCTTTTGAGCTCCTCATTCCTCAGTTGGAGATTCTGCTCCTCTAGAGTCAATTGGCCTTGGTATTCCCAATTCTTAGCACGTGCCTCGTTTATCACAGCGGAGTCGATGGATTGAACCTTTGCAAGTTCCTTCTGAAGTCTATTCTTCTCCACCTTTTCTATCAGCACTCTCTCTGTCAAGCGTGCAACATCCACTCCTACGGATTTCTCCCTTTTTTCCAAGAAATTGGCTCTTTCTTTCAAGGATTTTAGCTGCTCATCCATCTTTCTCAACTAGCGGCCAGTTTTAATGAAATCAGAGGTGACCACTCGTTGTGTTTCCTCCATGAGCTCAACTTTATCCTACAAATGAGTTGCCTTCATTTCAAGCCCCATGGCATACATATCATAATCTTCTAGATGCATCTCCCCTTGTTGCTTTTCCACGGTTGGGTACATGGTTGCAAATTTCAGTGTTTGTTGAGTCTCATCATAGATAGTATGCATCTTTAGTTCCACCAGCTTACAATCATCCTTGGCTTTTCACTTTTGAATTCTACTGGCTCGCGCTTCCTTTGTAGCATCACTTTGTGCAATAAAATGGGTTGGCGATTGGACTAGCCTGCCTGTGAAAGGAGTACTGGGAGGTAGGGCACATGGATAGGTAAGTTTAATAGGCACAAGCAGTTTCTTCTTCTAGAGAGTGACAATCTGCGGGGAGAAATGAGGCACATGCCAAAGCCTAGTTTGCAAACTAGCAGAAGGGCTTGTCATTTACCAAGGTTCCATTGGTGAACTGGTGGGAGGACTCATGAGTTGTAGTGGCGAGGGAGTAGTCATTGTAGAGTTCACTTGCTATGAGAAAAAGGGAGGATCCATAGCAATAGTAGCAATATGGGCGCCAATGGCGAGTAAGCCTTCAGAAAGTGAGGCAAGGGAGGACTGAGTGACAGCGGTTGGTGTAAGAGTTTTCTAAGGAGTAAAGGCGAATGGATTCACTCATGTGGACTAGGAGAAACCTCCCACAATCATTGTATCAAATGTGGGAAAAGAAGGGCCAACACTCATGGTGGGGGCGCCAAAAAGATAGTGGAAGATACCAAAGACTGAGAGGTAAGAAAAGTAGGAGTGAATGTTACCTATTGACTGGTCGATGGCAGCTCTTGGCTCGTTGTTGGTTTTATATCTTTTTCAAGTTCCTAGTTGGCTATGAGCACTTGGCCTGCAACGGGTTCTTGTGAACCTTCTCTGACAATAGTTTATGTGTGTTGTCACTTTGCAGGTGGGGTTTCTCTAAACTCAGTAGTCTTTACCAGCTGTTGCTACAACACTCTTGTTGGTTTAGCAGCCCAAGTGAGTGACTGTGAGGCCCTCGAAACATTGAATCGCACATTTGAAGTTACATAGGAGGGTCGCCCCGCGGAGCTTTTCTCTTGCTAAGTGGAGGACATTGGGGTCCCCGCTTCTTCTTCTCCTTGTTGTTCGGATTCATCTCCTGGGTTGTTGCTCCCTTCAACGCTTGAGTTGGAGGTTGCATGTCCATCATCCCACCATTTTTCAAACTCTTCATCAACTTTAAAGCTTTCATAAGGGGCTTTAAGCTATTTTGTTTCTTGAGGATATACCTAGAAGACTCTCATTTTTTCTAGAGTCTATTTCTCCATATGTCATAACTTGTTGCACATGGAACTCCCCATCTTGACATTCTCATCAGCCTCTACTACAATGAAGTAGAACTTATGTCATGGTTCCCTATGATCCTTTGTGGGAATATGCACTAGCTCAACCAAACATTCATCTTTATCCTCCCGCGGGCTATGCCTCTTTTCCCAGTAGGGTCGAGGAGTGTGAGTAACCCTCATGTGCGCATGTGGTAGATCATTGAAAGGATTATACTACCATTTATCACATATCAAAACCAACCCTAAATGAGCCAGCTTATCTTGCAATAGCGGTTGTGTTCGCCTCTTTACTAGGGTCATCGTTTTAAAACTTATGGGTAACTGGAAGAATCCCTTCTTCTTGGGAGGTCCTCCACAAAGGTTGTAATCGATAATGCATGCCTGTTGATACATTTCAAGAGCCAACACTCTATTTGTAATGTAGGCCAGGAGTCAAAATGGTTGGTCAGTGAAACCCCGCATCCGAATGATTATGAAATCCGTGCCGAAGAACTAGCCACATGTGAGAGTAAAGACTTGCATATATCCTGTTTGATCCATGTTGAGTTGGATCATGCCATCTTCTCCTTGCAAATCTTGCAAAATTGGAGTTAGAAAGAAATATGAAAATGCATAGTAGTCAAATGTTGTGGAGAGGAGAGGTGTCTATGTAGATACCAACTTTCTTCTACCCTTTTCATCAAAAATAGACAAACCCACATACTTACTGAAGAAATAGAGGTTTTGATGCAAAAACATATGGGCAAGAAAAGAGAGGAACTTAAACTTCTGTTCAATTGGGTAATTCTCTATTTTCCCTATCATTTCTTCTACGAGGAAGTCTGTGAAATAATACCGGAAGAAATTATGCTACTTGTGAAATTGGAAACTCGACCCTAATTGAAAAGCGTGCACCTCCTGGTTTGTGTCCAGGCCACAAACAAATGCTAGCATTGAAAAGGCCTCCCTTAATTCATTACTCTCAAACGAACCATGTGGCATCAGGATACTTGGTGGGTTTTGGCTCATTACTCCTTGCCTATCAGTTTCCTTAATTAAAAACTAAGGACCCTTCCTCATTTCCCTCTATGTGTTTTTTCCTTTATCAGGAGTGAACGCTTCAGTTGTCTCACTTCTGGTGGTCGGGTCGAGGATACATAGCATATGCTAGATAGTCTGCGGGCTAATATTAACTGTTAAGGTTTGACCCTTTATGTTGTGGGTGCTCAGGTTGTAACGTTGAATGGCTGCATCAACCAACTATGGGCAATAGTGCACTAATGGGACCATGTACTGTGGGAGCCCGCTGAACCATATCTTTCCCGTTGCTAACATCTATTTCTTGGACATCTTCATCCTCTCACAGGCCCCTTCTCTCAAAGACTTGGGATTTTTATGAGGAATGGGCTGTGAATATTGTCCCACTCCTAGACTTGAACTTGGTTTCTATATTTTTTGGGCTTATCTAGTTCTAGCATGTTCACTCATTTTGGCTTATCTGGTATACCAGGCGCAGCATATGAAATGTCTTCAAAGACGTTAACAGCATGTGATGCCCATATTGCCTTAAGCCAAGGTTGTGTTGCCTCCCCTAGTATCTCTTGTTGTAAACTCTCTACCATTGTCTCAATTGATGAAAGCTTTTGCTAGGCCTGAATTCTCTACAAGTTTTTCCTCAACTCTGGATATGCTAAAAACCTTCAATCACTCGGCTTAGCATATTTCAAAAGATTCTCAAGCATTTAAATTTTTTGCATTCAACACTTAGCTATCTTTTCTCAAGGTGGTAGATGAAAGTGGTTTTTTGCATTCAATTTGACAGGTACCACCCACCCTTTTGCTCGTGTGAAAATGAATTACTTGCCATTTTGAAGTGACAAGAATTCATAATTGCATTTGGAAACTATGTGATATGGTGAAATTTCCTTGGAACTTAGGCTGGTGATTTGCTCTTAGCTTAGCATTCATATGTGCTAGCAATTAATATCCTGAACAGTGTGATTAAGCCAAAGCAAACGATCAATGCCTAAAAAGATATGAATCTTGCCTTGGGTTTTGGGAAATGGCTGAGAAGTGACACAACAGCCTCTGGACCGTGCAGCTCACCGCCCATCAACACCACCATCTTAAGCTAATTAATTATCTCTTAGTAACTTTGCATGCATTGAACCGTACTTAATAGGCACGATCAGTCAGGAAGTTCGAGCGAGCTTAGGCACAGTTCACAAGTTAGCACTTGATTATCATCACGTTTTTGGAAAGCCTCTTACCACACCTTTCCTTGATTTTTCTATAAATAAGCATCTAAATGGTAACAAAATCATACTTAGCATTTGAGAAAGCTTTAGTAATAGGTTATTGACTTAGCGTCTGGCTTTGGTAATTTGCGAAGTATCTTCATAGGCTAGGCTTTAGGCAGCTTTTAGGAGTAGTTACCAAATAGTTGCAGTGTGTCATTACCATGAACACCCCCATTAGGCTAGTGTCGCACAAGTCACATACAACCTTTCTTGGTGAGATTTCCACCAGACGTTTGAAAAGAATGACAAAAAACAAACATTCCCTAGCTCTAATAGCCATGAAATGGGTTATGGGTTGGGACTATTTGGAGTATGAGGACAAGTATCAGGTTAATACCTATGTCTGCTTGCACTTTGTCGCATCCATGTTGGATATTGGCATCCCCAGGCCATTGGTGTTGAGGTTGGTCAAAGAAATTTTCCCCAAGAAGTACTTGAATGGTCTTGGAAAAGTTGTTGCTAATGTTGCATATGGGGTAGGCTTGGCCACGACAAACAACCTTAGGTGCTACATTGAGGAAGAAGCGGTCATCCTGTGGCTATTGTTCCTAAGCAGATTTCGCCTTTAGTCACAAAATGAACATCGTCAAAAGGTCACCCATGCATGCCATTTCCTCTTCCACATCAATAACGTGGTGGCGTTCTATGACATTGAATGGTATATAGACTTCAGGAACTTGGTGTTCCCTTCGTCGCTTGCCACTATTCCTACTGATTCACTATTGTTATTGGTGGTGCGCCTACTGATGAAGATATAGTGGACACTACAATTGATGCCTCCATTTCTACTGCACATGCTATTGGTTCAGAATGCCTCTTTCTTTGCTTTTTTCTCTTAAGGATACAATACCCATCTCCTAGTTTTTGTACATATGCCTGAAAAAGGCCTGTGTATAGCATATATGAAAAGGAAGCGACATATAGTTATATACTTTTTGAAATATGACCCTTAAGCCATTTTTCCATGTAGATATAGAAGCACATATATAATGAAATATAGCTTTATAAAATCCTTGGCTCCTTTTACTCTTGGTATTTTGCAATATGAGTTTTTGTTCTTTTCAGCATATGTATTTGATTTCTCTTTGCTTTTGAGTATTATTCTCTCCATCCACTTTGATATGAATTTATTTGTCCTGCTCTCTGCAATGATGGGTTACTTCTTTGCCTAGAAACATGAATTAATTTAAAAGATCGGTCAATAGAACAAAAGGAAAGAAAAATTAAAAAACACTATTAACATATTTACACCAACGAAAGCGTGCAACTTAATGAAACAATTTAAGATGAATCTCATTGATCAAAATTCCTAATGCCTCTTGTTCCATATTTTCCAATTCAAAGGAATTATGCTCCTTGCACTTAATTATTTTAAAGGGGCCTTCCCAAAGGCTATCAAATTTCTCGTGTTGACCTGGCTTCGCGACCCTTTCATTGAATTTCAACACTAATTCTCCACACTTTAAGTCTTGGTCGGATGCCCTTTTATCAAACCATCACTTAACCACCTGTTGGCGGTTAGTCATGGCTATTAGTGACTTCTCCCTTTTTTTTGTACTGCTAATAATTCGGCCAGCCAAACCTCCATGGCACCGTTTTGCTCTATCTCGAGGGATTTCAGCAATTGGAGCATTGGAATCTCCATGGATATACACAATAGTGCCTCTTTTTCGTACACCAACTCATAAGGCGAAGTCTTAAGGACTTTCCTAGGAGTTATGTGGTCTACCTCGAGTGCTGCTTGGAGGTTTTTATGCCATTCTTTCTAGTGCTCTGAACTGATCCTTTTGAGGAGTTGTATCAAGTTCTTATTTATCGACTTAGCTAGGCCATTCCCCTGTGGGTAATAATTTGATGATGTCTTAAGGAATATTCCATTGGTTAGTGTGAAGTGACACCTTTGCGCCTAGAAAAGCTCTGGCGTTGTAAAAAATGATAGTTTTTAGAGGGTTGAACCTTGTCACCAATCCTTCGAGGAAATCCACTATCTCTGCCTCGGTTGCATTTTTAAGCGATTTGGCTTTCGTCCACCTTGTGAAGTAATATGTAGCCATTAGGATCCACTTGTGTCTAGCATTGAAAGTGGGATTGATCATCCCAATGAAGTCTAAGCCCCATTGTGTGAATGGATTGTCTGCCACTATAGGTTTGAGAGGCATTACAAAATTCTTTCTTCTCCCTGTAAAGAACTGGCATTCCTTGCAAGCTTTCACCAAGGAGTGCAAGTCGTTGAAAAGTGTTGGCCAAAAGTAATCCGCGCACATGATCTGGAGGGCAACGATCTTAGCGGAGAAGTGTTCACTCATAGTGCTGCTATGTAAAGTGTCAAGAATTCTCTTTGCTTACTTTGCGGTAACACATCACAGGAGGATACTATTGAAGTTCCTTTTGAAAAGGACCCCTTCAATTAGCGCATATCCACAATTCTGTAGTCAATAGTATCTCCTCTTTTGGGGGGAAAGACTTGGCAGATACTTCCCCGTTTGCATAAATCTCACTCTGTCTATCAGCCAGGAGCCCTTGAACTCTGACTCATTTGTCAAAACAAGTTTAGCCCTCGAACTCTGACTCATTTGTCAAAACAAGTTTTAATTGCTATTCTTTACTGTCCACCTCTTCATCATGCACCAGGCATTTGCATAGTCCTCTACCTTAGATGGTTTTCGTGGGTTTGACTTCGATGTCATACTCGAGGATCTTGGTGATCTAATTAGCTTTTTTTCTGTGATTTCTCCCTCCATAATGTATTTGCGCACATTGGAATGCGTAACATAAACAATCACCTTATTGCAGGAGATTAGATGGCAGAACTTCTTAAGTCCCTTTACTATTGCAAATTCCTTCCTTTCGACGAAATTATAATTTGTCTCATATTCCTTCAGGGTCTGAAAGTAGAATGCCATTGGATTTTCTCCCTTTCCTTCGTTGTCCTTTTGAGTTAAGACAATAGCTATACTTGACTTGCTACTAAATACATACATTATGAAGTCCTTAGATATGTCCAGATTAACTAGTACAGGAGTTGAGGAAATAGAATCCTTGACTTTCTCAAAGGCTTCTTTGGCTTCCTTTGTCCACTTAAATGCTTGATCCTTTTTTAACATCAAGATGATTGGCCTGATTATTCTTGCGAAGTCAAAAATAAATTTGCTAACAAAATTTACCTTCCCCGGGAAAGACTGGATGCCTTTCTTGTTAACCAGAAGGGGAAGCTCCTTAATGACTCTCACCTGCTCGAGATCAATTGAAACTCCTTATTTGGACACCACATGTCCTAATAGCTTGCCTTGCGACACTCTAAATACACATTTTTTTGGATTCAGGGAAACCCTGAACTCCTAGCATTTTTGAAAAATCATTTCTAAGTGATCAAAATGATCATCCTTAGATTTAAAGAACATAGTAAGATCATCCAAATAGATTAAGATAATCTTATTGATTAATTCATTGAAAGCAATATACATTGCCCATTGGAAGGTTGGCCTTGCATTGGATAGGCCAAAAGGCATTTTAGCATATGTGAATGTCCCCCACTTTGTAGTGAATGCAGTTTTGTGTTGATCCTCCTCTTTAACCCGAATCTAATTATATCCAGAGAAACCATCTAGTAGGGAAAACATTTTTGAGCCTGCCGTCGTTTGCAAGATTGCCTCCATATAAGGCAGTGGATAATGATCCTTTAAGGATGCTCTGTTGAGATCTCGAAAGTCCACACACAAGCGGATAGCTCCATTCTTCTTTCAGACTGGGACTAGGTTGGATACCCACATGCTATGCTTGATTGAAAAGAAAATCCATGACTGGATTAGCTTTGTTAGCTCCTACACCATTAACGCTTCAATCTTGGGGTTCACCGGCCTCTATTTTTGTTAGATTGGTTTTACACCTTCTACCAGCTCGATTGTGTGTTGGATGATGTCAGGATCGTATCCCTTTAGATCATCATAGGACTAGGCTACTACTCCTTCATATTGCTCGTAGAAATTGATGAGCCTTTCTTTATCATGATGTGGAACATCTTTCCCAACTCGAAGCTTTCTCCCATCTATGACCTGAAGGTCTGTGTAGTCGATTTTGTCTGCCACAAACTTCCTCTTGTCATTTCTTGCATCGTCACAATCAAAAAAGTTTTCAAGAGTGACCAATCCCTTCAGAAGCTTGTTAGATTTGAGTTGAATGATTTGTCCCTCATAGGCCTTAGCAACCTTTGGTTGGAGCTAATTAGCGAATTCTCTTGACTGTTGGATGAACGAGGCGATGTGTTCATCACTTTCAAACACTTTCCAACTTTGAATGTTATCAGGAATCGTCAGTCGAACTATCACTCGTACAAAGTGCTTGTTATGGATGAGGTCAGAGGCAGGATCAAACTGGGATCTGACTGCTGCCATGTGATCCACCTCGTTATTTTGTTCTTGAGGGACGGTCTGGATGTTGAAGGCTTCAAAACCCTCAACCAAGTCCTAGAACTGGTGTTGATAGGACCTCATGCAAAAATTATTTGCCACAAAAATTCCCCAAACTTGGTTGACCATCAGTTCAAAATCTCTGAACACCATTAGTTGCTTGATGCCCATCCACTCTGCAAGGCTTAAGCCTTGTACTAGTCCTTCATATTCAGCTTCATTGTTTGAGCAAGCCAACTGGAAGCAGAAAGACCTCAGTTTCTTTTCATTATTTAGTGGGGATACCAAACATATTCCCGCTCCTGCGCCTACCTTGCATCTTGCTCCGTTGAAGTACAACATCCATAGCTCAGAGGCTGGGCTACTTACAAGTTCATTTGTGACCTTCAAAATCTCTTGCTCCTCATCATAAATGGCATATGTGCCTAGTCCAGTGGCATGGTAATTTTCAAAAGGATTTGTGTCTATTAACTCATTTAGAAGAGCCTCATCCTTTTCACTTCGGTTTCCAGTCACTTCCTCGTCTTCCGACAACTCAACACAATACATCTCTTCTTTAGTGATAGAGGTGTGGGTGGCTTCAAAGTTGATCATAGCCTCATCCACAACATTTTGTGCATGCAGAGGTTCAGACAATAATTTCAATTTAGCTCTGCGCTTGGTTTAGACAATCAAGTGTGTCCAATCCAACGCTAAATATCCACCTATTTTAGCAGTAAATTCCTGAGATAGGCAAAGACCAAACATAGGAGGAACATCAATGATGACAATATCTTGAGGCATGGTGATGCTAGGACAACTAAAGAGAGTTAAGGGAAGGTCCTTAATGACCCCTATTATCTCAACTTTGTTCCCATCAAGCTGCATAACCCCCTTCTTCATAGGCTCATAGCTAAGTCCCAAGGCTTCAACTATTAGTTTAGGCATGACTGTGGTGCTAGCACCTGAATCAATCATTGAATTGTACAATAGTTTTTTTCCCACAATAAGGGTTAGGAAGAATGGTTTCTACTTACTTTGAACTTTGGTAGGGGGATCCTTTGAACTATTTGTGAGAACCTTGGCCTGAGGTGTTGGATCTATAGCCTTTTCCTTTGGAAATTGTTGTGTTGGTTTAGCGCTAGCATCTTCTTGGAGAGCTTTCTGAAGCAATTTGTTTTTGCTCCAGGATAGCTAGGATGTCCCACAGGGACACATTAGCGAAGGATTTCTTTAATTGTTCCACCACATTGAATAGTGGCGGGTTCAAGGATTTATGATCCTTGGCCTTCGTTATCGCAATTTCCTTTCATGGTTGAAAATGTTGTGCAACTACGGTGATACTTGGAAATGGATCATAAGCGCTTTCAAGTTGCGACATGACTGGTTTGCCTGTAAACCTTCACTTAGAGCGAGTGTTGTAATCAAACTGTACTTCTGGTGTCTTCGATGTGGAAGCATCATTCACGAACATTGCCTCCTCTTCTTCCATCCATGAAAAGAGTGTGTGATCAGAAGCAATGTCTGACTCCTATTCTAGGGACATCCCTTGCATTTGTGTTGTAAGGACCACATTTTCCATTTGAGGAGAGGCATATAGATAACCTCCATGGTTTGAAGTCATGCCATGGTTGTGCTGCTCTGCCACCTTTTGTTGTAAGTTGTCGCACAGGTAGTTCTGGGGCATGTGAGCGTCATTGCAGAGGAAGCACCAAGGATTAATGTCATGGACAAGGTTATTCTGCCCCACGATCAATTCTCTACTTGAGCTTGGTGGAGCGCCTATCAGTGGAGTAAGTACCGACACTATTTGGTTAGTTGTCTAAGTTGATGGATTAGTGTTTGGACCACCCTGGAATTGATTCCGTTGATATGAAGACCGTCTTCCTTGGTAATTCTGGTAGGCAGGCTTTGGAGGCATCGATTGGTTTCGCTTGAGGGTGGTTATGTCATTCGCCATAGTCCGTAGTATTTCCTTGAGATCACTCATTTCATCTTTAGAAGAGCCAGATGTAGAGGCAACACTTTGCGACACTATCGCATATGTGTACATTGACTAGGGAGGTGTGGGCGCACTAGTTGATATGACTTCTTGGGCAGGCATCGATATTTTGGGAAATATTGGCATGATGGGCCAAGGCAACAACTTTCTGACATCTATCAAATTATTCTCTACCTTAACGACAATGCTGTAAGCGCCTGGTAGAGTGGTCCCTCCCAAAGACTAGATCATCATGGAAATGTCAGGGTTGATAGACTTTAGGTAGAATATGAACATCAACTTAGGAGGCAGGCAGATAACGACCTGGATCCTCTGCCAGTTTATGTGGAATCAAGCATTGAAGTCTGTCATAGCCTCTTGGGGGGCTCATTTTATGGTAGATAGTTGATAATACAATGAGGAGTGATCCTCGTCGTTTGAAAATCTCTCCTAAAACGAGTCTCCGAGCTCATCCCAAGTACATATAGTGTTAGCTGGCAAGGTTCGGTACCAATACAACACTCTGCCTCAGAAAGAAGTTGCGACAAGCCTTAGCGCTAAATTTTGAGCAGTGATTCCATGCACCAGACATACATCTGCCACATCTTGCAGATGTTCTGTAGGTGTTCTTGAGCCATCTCTGGTAAACTTGGGTATAGCCTTCAAAGCCGAGGCGAGGATAACAATCCATACAACAAGTGCTACTAGTCTACGAGGGGACTTTCGACATCCCATGCCACATAATTCTTATTAGCTCCTAGCAACATGGTTAGCAGAATAGGTGGAGGAAGCAGAACAATTACCAATTGATTTGCGACCTGCACTATTCCTAGTGGTAGTACTAGTAGACTAGGGTTTTTTGTGGTTTGGGATCTAGTTACAGGTTGATGGCTCATACACTCTCCTTAAGTGCAAATTCATTTAAGCTCGGTCCCACCGGGTATGCTAGAAAAAGAATAAAATGTTGATGCCAAAAGTTGGCAAGGTAACAACCCTTTTATGCGAAACTCAGTTTATGGGGGACCTATTGCGCTAAACTGAGTGACCTCCGGATTTTAAAGAAGTCGACTTCTTTTGTAATTGGGGTTTGGAAAGGAAAAGGGGAAATAGATATAAAATAACAGTCTAATCTAAGGCGATGTGCCAAGACTTAGATAATAGAACGATAAATCATAGATCTAAGGGCCCGATTAGCAATTTGCGATGTCCTAAAAAGGAAAAACTAAAGATTAAAGCATAAACAATTCATTCATTGACATAAAATAACTTTGCACACATTTTTAATGACAAGAAGAGTCAAGACATGATCTAGACCAACAAACCTACATTCAATTTATAGAAGTTCTACAAATGAATCATCCAAACAATAGCAACATAGTCTAAAGTTAATCAAATATCATAAGAAAACAGAAAGGTCAAATGATTGGCACAGTTTGTGAGTCTTTTGCAATAATTAAACAACAATAACAAAGGCTTAGTGTCTTTTCTAAAATTTGTGTTCTTTCTGCAAAATTCTGGTGTGATAGGTCGAATGTGAGCGTTAGAAAACAAGCAGCAAATAAAAGAGTGTAAATAAACACCAAAACAACCTACACCTCAAGATTAGCCTAAGTTGGAAACAACACAAGATAAAAGCAACAAATGGAACATTATACCTTGTCTCGAATCGATCCTTTAGTTGGCCCTTCGATCTTTGATGTGTATGCTCCTTGGATGGCACAAGATGCAAGCTAAATGATGTTGTGAAGATGAGTGCAAGTGGATGAAAACATGAAAATGGCTAAGTGTAGATTGAGAAATAAAATTGCAAGAGTTTGGCTAGCAAAATGATCTCTCCTAAAATGAGAGAAAAGAGGGGGTATTTATAGGAATTTTGAGAATTCCTAGAAGAAATGGATGGCTAAGATTGAGCCACCAATGATCAAGATGTAGGGCTAAGGTGAGTTGAGAACTCACAAGTCCTCACATCTTGACATGTGGCATGTGATATAGCCCTAAAAGGTGAAGTGGACATGAGGTGGAAGGACAGACATGACATGGAGGGGGGTACAAAGTACCTTGGGATTGGACAAGATCTCCTCATAAAGGAGGTCCTTGTCCCCATGTGGGTGAGAGGACATGTGAGGAATTAAAAATTCCTCAAATATTCTCATGGGAAGATGGGAAAGAATAAAGAATGAAGAGTGGACATGTGGGAAAAGGTGAAGGAATTAAAAATTCCTTTTGAGTGCATTGGGGGATTAAAAGGTGAATTAAAAATTCACATGGGGAAGTGGAGTGCCTTGCCCAAAAGGAGAAAGCCTTTAATAAAGTTGACTTAAGGACACATGCCATAAATGGGATGAGAATTAGGTTGTGCTAACCACATGATTAAGGTTGTGCAAGTACTTAGTTAGATGGACTAATGATTCATTAGAAGCAAGTGGGAGATTATGAAGGATGTGACCCTAATGATGATTAAGGGTGTGCACATGCTAACCCTAGTTAATTAGAAGAAGATGAAGTAATTAAGATGGATTAGAGACCAACTTGAAAAAGTTGGAGGATGTGACCATGAAAGAGAAAAGAAGAATTAAAAAATGACTTTTAATTTCAAAAGGGGGATATGACTAAATTAAATAAAATGGTATATTTATTTAATTTAGAGGAGGAAGAGGGGTAGAGTATTTATTAAATTAAATACTTTAGGACCCTTATGTAAGATGCAGGGTATTAATTAAACAAATGGTTTAATTAATATTAACATATGGGATAAGCAACTGGACGAATAAGGAGACATGTTTGATCATATGGAAGTGATCAAATTAGATGTCTACACCTGGAACCCCTCCTCTGAAACAAAGAGGAATATATATAGTTGAATGCTCCCACTGCCTTGGCGAGCAGTAACAAAAAATATTTGAGAATCCTTGGCAATGATGTAGAATCAAAGATTCCTCCTGGTCATTGCAACAAAAAAGATTCCATCCAAAGCATTTGGTCACTCCAAGCTTAGGTGCATCCTCTGCAAATGATGGTAGTGGTCCTGGCAAGGTCAAGTAGACAAGTGTCGTTACCTTGCTAAAGTAGTTATGACACATGGCAGGATGTCGTGGTCCTTAGCTCACTCCATCCCTGTTTAAAAGAAACATCTGCTGAATAGACATGTGGCGACATCGTGCATCCCTTGCTCATCCTTTTCTTTCTCCGTTGAAAACTTGTGCCAAGAAGACATGTGTAACCCGCCTTATCCTTGGTTCCGACTGTGGGGTCTACTAAAATACGTGACATGCAGGTGGAGCCTGACTAAAAAGTGAAGGGAAGCAACTTTTAATTGTGCACATAGCAGACACGTGGCAGCGCAGTGGGGCCATTTTGAAATGCGAAGGGAAAAGATTCTTCGGGGAGTGCATAGTGGACATGTGGCAAAGGAAACAATGTTTATCAAAAAGGGCTGAATAACTTTTAATGCAATGTGTGGGCCGATACTTTAACAAAATAAAGCCCGCAGGGAGCTCGATTAATATTTATTCACAGATTAAAATAATAGTTTCTACTTGTGGATATAAATTTTGGAATCATAATATTATACATTTTACTATTTACTCTTATTAGCATTGCTAATATGTCATTTTGAATTAGATAACTAATGGTGTTATTGGGATATATACTATCATAACTATTGTGTGTGCAATCATATCTATCTTGTTATTTATCTTATAAAACAATCGTGGAAGAAGTGAGGAGGAGACTACTAGTAGGTTGAGTAGATACTAGACATCCTCCTAATTACTCCACTCCATGATGGAATGACTAAGTGCACCTCTTGGAGCCAAGGAGGTGATATCCACTCTTGGGCTTGGGAGGAGATGTTTATGGGCCTCTTACAGTAAGCTCTTCCAAACCTCTACATGGATTGATTGATATGATTGATTCAAGGGGTTTCAACTATAATGGATAAGATAGCAAGGATAGGGAATGCAGATACAATTTGTCCACCAAGTAGACCACCCCATACAAAATGACTAAGTGCGCCAAATGAGGGCCAAGAGGGATGGTATATTCACTCTCAGCTTGGTGTGATAGCTTCAGACCGACCTATCATGCTTTTCATCCACTCCCCCTTATGATCCAACTCTCAATGTGAATTATAAATATTATGTGGTTTGCATTACTTAGATATTTGCATGATTTGAATAGATAAACATTTATTATATATATGACTAATTATATGAATTATATTCTAATATTATCTAACACGATTGTAGGACCTAAACCAATAGTTATCTAGCTTAAAGCATTTAATTGATAAGTTGCAACCCTAACTGCATTAGTTTGTGTTTCTAGGGAAAGAATTAGGGTTTCCTCAAAAGGGGACATTACATCAACTTCTAATTTGATGATATTTTACCTCTATTAATTATTACCTTTTATCCCTTTTGAAAATATTCTATCATGATCATGATTACTCTTAACATTTTCACTTTTCTTTCTTTTTGTAGCTTTCATTTATATTTTTGAGTCTCTAGTCATGATTATATTTTTGTAGAATATTGAAGCAACACATCCTTAGAATCCATTCCTAAAAGATTGAAGCTGATGGGCCCTATGATTGGTTAGTTTCTCTTTTCCATTTAATACTTTTATCATTTCTTTGTACTAAGTTTCAAGACATTACCAAAGATATTTTATACCTTTTATATACTTTTAAGAAGTCTTAAGTATGTGGAAATGAAAATGTTATGTTGATATATGTATGTATGAATGCATGAATGTATATGAAATTTAGTAGGACAGTATGTTTAATCTATGATAATAATGTGGATGCCTTAGGAATAAGACTAACACCTTGCCGCAAGAAGAACTGTCAACTCGTAGCAACGGGTTTTCCAACCCGTAGTATGAGGATTGTAGATTGTTGTAGAGGAGTCAACCGATTGAAGTATGACACTTTTAGAGGAAATGAAGGAGATCATTTATTATTCAGTATGTAGGTTGTTGAATATCACTCTTACTCGCTAATAAGATAGCTAGGAGAAGGAGTCTAATTGTAGTGAGATAGATTTATGACAAAGTTATTATGTGAACAATCTTCTGTTATGAGTAGTTAAGCTATTGGATATAGAGTCCCTATTTGGTTTTTATACTCATGTTGCATATAGTTATTGTTTTCTATTTCAAAAACTTAATCCTTTTCCTATCCTTGAGGAAGAGTTGACAGTTGTTTCATAAGTCTATTTTCAGTCCATGAATAATGAAACTCGTCATAGACCCTATATAGTAGGATCTTCTATCAAGGAGGGGATCTAGTTAGCTAGTTATCTATTTACCATTATTACTTGGTTGTTACAACAATAAAATATGTTTTACATTACAAAGATCTTCAATAGATTCCTGTTAGATTTCAAGTAATAGTTTAGTGTTAGAATGCAATAAAGGAAATTGGTTCAATATCATGATTTGCTAAGTGAGTAAGTGAGTGTTTGATAAATACTCGGTAGTCTCAAAGTATGTCAAAGATCCCTCTGAATTATGTACCTTTAGATTCTCATTTATAAGCAAGTTATAACCTTTTTTTCTTGTTGACGATGAATTAAGGTTTCTAGATTGGGAAAATAGATTTAAAATTCAAAGGATCCTAGAATGCACAATTTTGTCCAAAAGATAAAAGTGCAACACACTAGTATCCTAACCGACATAAACATCAAGATTGAATGAGTAGAGGGTGTTTCAAGTATGATAGGAGTCGTGTGTAGATTGTTTAAAAATTCAGTTTCATGACTAAGCATGACTCCTATCATACTTGAAAATACCCTCTCCTTGTTTGAAATATCAATGTTTATGCCATTCAATATACTAGTGTGTTGCATTCCTATCTTTTGGACATAATTGTGCATGCTAGGATCCTTTGAATTTCAAATCTATTTTTCCAATCCAAAAGCCTTAATTCATCTTTAGCAAGCAAAAATGGTTACAACTTGCTTATAAAAGAGAATCTAAAGGTACACAATCCACAGGTATTTGTGACAATTTTAGATTGGTGCAGCCACGATAGGAGGGTCCTCAAAGAGAATAATCTAGACCATGCAACAAGAGCTACACAACAAAAGCAACACAACATATGGAGGCAAATGCAGATTCAAACATTCTCATTAACAAAAATCTCAATTGCAGTTGACCGACAACATTTGAACTTACAAATTTGGCTCACAGGCCATACAACATGCTCAAATACAATATTCCTATATGCTCCTTAACACGAGCAAAAATATTACATATCAAACCCACATTAATCTACTTAATCCACTTCTTGCTATTCTAATGATGTATTACAAGCTTTATATCATATCCACAGATCTAGAATCTTCCGCATTGGCCAAAGATCATCACATTCTCCAATGAAAGAAAATGTAACATGCACATGAAATAGGCCGGCCTTAAATTTGAATTTCTCCTCAACAGGTGAATAGGATGAAGTGTAGAGCCTATAATTAAGGTCGGGGACACTCCATAGAACAATTTGAATCACATTGTCAAGATCTGCAAGTTACAGGAAATATCCACAAGTGATCAAACTAGCCATTAGACTTGAAATTATTTCGGTGTCAGTTCAAGAAACTACCACTTAATCTAGAAGCAATAACCTTCCAGAAAAAGATTCAATCGTGCTCAAATCTTGGAATAAGGAAAATGAACATGTCCACGATGTAAACATTGATCCACAAGGTCTGGTGAGAAAATATGATGAATCCACCAACATGATCTGAGCAAGAACAAAACAAGAACAAAAAAATTGAAAGAAAATAGTTTTGGTTGATGCAAGATTTCCAAGAACCAAGGATGCTCTTGCATCAGAAATCCAGGGTTAATTGAAAGTGATTCCCTCACTTTGCTGGGGTTAAAGAAAAACCAATACGGTCTACCTCAGATTGAGAAATCCAAGAAGAATCCTCCACTAGTTTTCCTTTCCACTTCACAAGATATTTTTTGTACTGTCTTCCACAAGTTTTCCTCCCATCTCTGATATCCAAAATCTCTTCTATCTCATTTGATTGTTGTTTAGGAAACTGCTTCTCCAATTTTACTTCACTATCTTCACTAAATTTTGCTTCATGTACTAATGTAGATCTGTAATGTTGAATATAGGTGATATTCCCATGTCATCTAGTAACTCCACTTCATATGCATTTCTTGAATCAAATTTCTTCAAAATCTTACAAGGTCCAAACTTCCTCATCTTGAGCTTATTATATGTGCCAACTGGAAATATTTCCTTCCTCAAATACACCATCACTTCATCTCCAACTTCAAACTCCTTACGTCTCCTCTTTTCATCTGCTTGTTCCTTATACTTCTGGTTCATATCTTCTAATTATTGTTTTACTTGAGTATGCACTTTCTCCATATGTTCTGCAAATTCCTCCACTTCTGCACTCCTTTTATCTTCCATACTGATGTCTCTCAACTTTGATATACCTCTAGGATGAACTCCAGTAACAATCTCAGAAGGTGTATTTTCGATACTCATATTCACTGAATTATGGTATGCAAACTTTGCTTGTGCAAGGACTAAATCCCAAATTTTGTTCTTCTCTCCAACCAAACATCTCAGCAAATTCCCCAAACTCCTATTTACTACCTCAGTCTGTCCATCCGTCTATGGGTGAAAAGTAGAATTGAACTTCAAATCTGTCTTTAACTTCTTCCAAAGTGTCCTCCAAAAGTAACCAACAAACTTTGTATCTTTGTCTAAAACAATACTCCTAGGTAATCCATGCAATCTAACCACTTCTTTGAAAAACAAGTCTACTACATGTACTACATCGGTTGTCTTCTTACAAGGAATGAAATGTGCCATTTTAGAAAATCTATCCACCACCACAAATATAGAGTCATTACCTCTCTGTGTCTTTGGCAAACCAAGTATGAAATCCATGCTGATATCCTCCCAAGGTCTCTTTGGAACCATCAAAGGCTTATACAATCCAACATTTTGACTACTCCCTTTTGTAACTTGACAAACTCTACAACTCTACACAAATTTCCTAACATCCTTATGAATATGTGGCCAAAAGTAATTCTCACTTACCAATGCTACTGTCTTATCAATTCCAAAGTGTCTTGCTAATCCTCCACTATGTTTTTCTCTCACCAAGTTTTCCCTCATTGAACTCCAGGGTATACAAAATTGATTCCCTCTAAACAACATACCCTCCTAAATGAAATAATCCAACCATTGACTCCTATCCTCCAAGACTGGTTCTTTACAAGCTCTCCAAGGTTCTACAAAATTTGGGTATTCCTCATGCAAGTTCTTCAATTCATCAAAGCCTAATACCTCCACTCTCATCTTTGCTAGTAAATTCCTTCTCCTACTCAAAGAATCAAAAAATCTATTTGAATTTCCACTCCTATGTTTCGAAACAAAAGTATAACTCTGCAAGAATTCCACCCATCTCATGTGTCTCTGATTCAACTTACCTTGACTATTCAAATATTGCAATGCTTGATGATCTGTATACAACACAAAATCCTTAGGCAACAAGTAATGTCTCCACTTCTTCAAGGCTTGAACTATGGCATAAAACTCCTGGTCATACATTGAATACCTTATCCTAGCATCATTCAATTTCTCACTGAAATAAGCTACAGGTCTCCCTTCTTGACTCAATACTGCTCCAACTGCATTTCCACTTGCATCACAGTCTACTTGAAATACCTTATCAAAGTCTAGTAAAGCCAACACAGTCTGCTCATTCACCTTCTATTTCAACAACTCAAAACTCCAATTTGCTCCAGATGTCCAACTAAAATCCTTCTTATCTCCTCTCATTGTTTCTATCATAGGACTACAAATAGAACTAAAATTCCTAATGAACTTCTGGTAGAAACTAGCCAATCCATGAAATTATCTTACCTCTCCAAAGCTATCCAGTGTAGGCCATTCAACAATTTCTCTTACCTTCTCAGGATCCATCTTCAATCCATCCATAAATATCACAAATCCTAGATATACCAATTCTTCCTTCATGAAACTAAACTTCTTATTATTTATCAACAACTACTCTTCTCTCAACCTCTGCAAAACTTGTCTTATATGCAACAAATGTTCTTCCCTAGTCTTACTGAAAATCAAGATGGCATCCAAATAGACAATCACAAACTTACCCAAGAATTTCTTCAATGCCTCATTCATCAGCCTCATGAAAGTACTCAGTGCATTCATTAGTCCAAAAGGCATCACCAACCACTCATACAATCCTTCATTTGTCTTGAATGTTGTCTTCCACTCATCCCCTTCCCTGATTTTGATATGATGATATCCACTCTTCAAATCTATCTTTGTAAAGTATTTAGCTCTACTCAAACAATCCATAATGTCATCCATCCAGGGCAAAGGAAATCTATACTTCACCGTGATCTTGTTTATGGCTCTAGAGTTTGTACACATCCTCCATTCTCCATCCTTCTTAAGTGCTAGCACAAGAAGTACTGCATAAGGACTTAAGCTTTCTATGATCAAACCCTTCCTCAATAACTCTTGCACTTGTCTATTCAACTCTTCATTCTCTGCAAGTGTCATCCAATGTCCTGCTTTATTAGAAAAAATAGCTCCAAGAATCAGATCCATGCAATAACTAATACTCCTCACAGGTGGCAATCCATCAAGTAAATTATTTGAAATGATCTCCTCATACTTAGTCAACAACTCCTTTATCTCCTCCGGTTGTTCTTCTACGTGCTTCAAGTCCTCAACCTTCTTAGGAACCAAGGCATAACACATGTACTCATGTCTCAATCCATCCAAAAATCTCCTTCCATCAACCAAACAAATTCTAGCACTCATACAAACCTCAACTCTAGGAACATCCTCCAATGGCAACAAAGTCTGCTTCATCCCATTAACAACAATGGTATATGTGTTCTTCTTTCCATCATGAATAGCCTATCTATCATACTGCTAAGGTCTTCCCAACAAAACATGGCATACATCCATAGGCATGATATCACACAAAACTTCATCATGGTAATTTCCTATCTTCAATTTTACCAAACATTGTTCACTTATTAGTATCTTATGCTCATCTTGAATCCATGCTATCTGATAGGGCTTCAAGTGTTTCAACCTTTCTAGCTTCAATTTGGTCAACATTTCTTTAGAAACCAGGTTATCTAAGCTTCCACTGTCAACAATCACTTTGCAACATTTACTAGCTACCTTGCATTTGGTTCGAAACAAATTCTTTCTTTGCAACGGTTCTTGCTCCATCTCACTCTGACATAATACTCTTATATTCACCAACACTTCTCCTTCTTTCAATTTATTAGATGATCCGACATGATCTTTGTAAGCAAAGGCTATTCTTCTACTATTCTTTGTCTTTCTACTTGTCTCTCCCTAATTGCATTCAAATGCTCTATGTCCTTCAACACATTTAAAACGAGTTCCACTGAATACTCTTTTCTTGTGTCCTCTATCATCTTTTCTATAACCCTCATTCTGGTAACCACCATATCCTCCTCTTTGGTAAGAGTTTCCATCATATATATGATACAAATTATCATTCTTACTGACTTCCTTATCTTTATTCTGATTTGCAAAAGATCCTCTTCCTCCTCTAGTAAAAGTTCTTCCTCTTTGAAATCTTCCACCTCTTCCTCTCTATCTCTACTCATGTCTTTTATTCAACTTCTCTTCTGCTTTTAGGGCACATTAATATGCCTCTTCCACACTTTGCAACTTGATCAAACTGATCTCATCCTGTATAGATGACCTCAAACCATTCACATATCTAACTACTTGCTTGATCTCATCCTCTGAATGTCCAGATCTGATGTTCAACTTGTAGAACTCCTTAGTATACTCTGTCACACTTGACTCTTGCTTCAAATTTTGCAACTTTCAAAACAAAGTGATATGATAATCTACATGCATAAACTTTGTCTCCAACTTATTCACCATCCGATCCCATGATTTTATCTTCTCCTTTCCTCTTCTTTTCCTATATGTCTGCAAATGTTCCCACTAAAGGGATGTATGTCCCTTCAACTTTGTACAAGCAAATTTTACCTTCTTATCTTCAATGGTTCCTTCAAAATCAAAATACTTCTCCATCTCTATTATCCAATCAAGAAATTTATCCAAATCCAACTTACCTTTATAATCCAGTGGATTGAAATGTGGCTTAATATTTGCTCTAGTTAGGGCTCTTATGAACCTCTCTTCTCCCTGATCCAGGCTAGGTTGATCTTCTCTTTCCCTTTCTTCCTGTACTTCTACCTCTTCATCACTCACATCATCAACTGGTCGACCTCTCCTCTAAGCCATTTCAACTGCATCTAATCTAGCAACCGTTCCTCTCAACATCTCCATCATAGTTGGGTCTGCATTTCCACGCGCTCCATTTCCTCTGCCATTTCTTCTTCTTGCCATCTTTACACAAGTCCCTTGTAGTTGTAGGTCGGATCCTCAGTTCACCACCCCACAACAAATCTTCATTAGGGCTCCACAAACTTTGAGGATCTCTGATGAAACGAATCTTGCTTTGATACCAATCTGGTGCAGCCATGGTAGGAGGGTCCTAAAAGAGAACAATCCAGATCATGCAACAAGAGTTCCACAACAAAAGCAACATGCAATATGGAGGCAAATGTACATTCAAACATTCTTATAACAAAAATCTCAATTGTAATCGACCGACAACATCCGAACTTATAGATTTGGCTCATAGGCCTGATACAACATGCTCAAATACAATATTCCTATATGCTCCTTAACACGAGCGAAAATCTTACATATCAAATCCACATTAATATACTTAATCCACTTCTTGCTATTCTAATGATCTATTACAAGCTTTATATCATATCTCAAGATCTAGAATCTTCCATGTCGACCAAAGATCATCACAATCTCCAATGAAAAAAAATGTAACGTGCACATGAAATAGGTCAGCCTTAAATTTGAATTTCTCCTCAACAGGTGCATAGGATGAAGTGTGGACCTATAATTAAGGTTGGGGACACTCCATGAAATAATTCGAATCACACAGTCAAGATCCGCAAGTTATGGGAAAGATCCACATGCAATCAAACTAGTCATTAGACTTGAAATTATTCCAGTGCCGGTTCAAGAAACTGCCACTTAATCCAGAAGCGATAACTTGCCGGAAAAAGATCCAATCACGCTCAAATCTTGGAATAAGGAAAATGAACATGTCCACGATGTAAACATTGATCCACAAGGTTTGGTGAGCAAATATGATGAATCTACAAACATGAATTGAGCAAGAATAGAACAAGAACAAAAAAACTGAAAGAAAATATTTTTGGTTGATATAAGATTACCAAGAACTAAGGATGCTCCTACATCATAGATATTCAAGGTGTCCAAAATAACACCCACTACCTGGATAATTGGTCATCATTGTTGTAACAACTTACACATTACACACACATTCAAACTTACTTCATCATTCAATTATTAAATCAACTTAGGGATCTAATCAATGCATATCTTAAAACATACCTTACGCACCATTTTCTCATTTTTAGATATTATAAGTGCAAAAGCAAATTACACATTGTAATGCCCAAATTTTACAAAGGCCATTAATAGTTAAAAAACTTTTGGCTTGGACGTCCTTGTACCTTGGGCATTCAAACATGAAATATTCCCCCATTTCTACCACCCTTATAGTGCAAAAAATACAAATCCTTTCTTCCCTTTCTTTTTTTGATGTTGTCCACTTCTTGTCTTACATCTAAGCCTATGGGAGCTAGTTCTTAGTTGAGCAATGTAGATCTTTTCTCTCCATTTGATTTCAACTCTTATTTAAACTTTTTCACAATGTTCATAAGGTGGGTCAAACCCTCTAATATAATGTTGTTTTCAACTTGTTTTCTTCCTCACATCATTGTTCTAAACTTTTCATTCACATAGTTTTTATATCTTTATTGAAATTTATTATGTCTTTATTGAAATTTAGACATTTGTTTAAGATGATGTCCCATTATTCATCTATTTCTGATTTTATTTCATCTAAATTTTCTTCTTTATGAAGAACTCTTCATCTTTTAAAACACAACCTTTATATTTCCTATCTTTTTCAAACAACACAATAACCTTCTCATAACAATTAATTCTAAAAAAGGAAAAACTCCTACCTTAACAATCGCTACGTGCTTGCAAAGGTGGTCCTACAATAGTCCCGTGGAAAGGAGGAAAAGAAAAAAATAAACAAAATTGTAAAACAGACAGATTTTACGAGGAAAGAAAACAGAGCAATATCATTTAAAAGATTCAGCGTTGCGGTATTCAGACACTCGAGTGTGTGATACAGAGAAGGGTGTGTGCAATATTTACACACAAATTAGCAATGGCGGATGAAATTCCCCCGAAGCAGCAGATTGCCACGCAGGAAGAGATGATGAAAGCGCGCGTGCCGTTGGGATACAGAGACCAGTGCGCGCACATGCTCATTCCTCTGAACGAATGCAGGGTCAAGGAGTTTTATTTGCCATGGAAGTGCGAGCACGAGAGGCACACGTACGAGAAATGCGAGTATGAGCTGTTCATGGAGCGCGTCAGGAAGATGCAGAAGATCCGCAAGGAGGCTAAATTGCTCGGCAGGGATCCCATGGAGTTGCTGGCCGAGCGCGCCGCTGCGTGATCATCTAGGTTAGTATTCGAAACAGTTTTTTAGAGGTTATATTTATTGTTTGTGTTCTCGCATTGATTACGGTTTGAATAACAATGGTATGTTCGGGCATTGATTAGTGTTTCGAGACTTTTTTTTTTAATACTGAAATTGTCGTGATTGGGCTGTAAATATGATTTGGAAACTTCGATTACCGTTTGCAAAACAATTGTATGTTCGGGCATTGGTTAGGGTTTTGCGACTTCTTTTTGTTTGAAAACGGACATTGTCTGAATGGGGTGTAAATAGGGTTCGGAGACTTTGATTACGGTCTGCAGAACAATTATACGTTCGGGAATTAATTAGGATTGAGAGACTTTTATTTAATCCAGAAATTGTCATGATCGGGCTGCAAATAGGGGTTTGGAGGCGTTGATTACGATCTGCAGAACAGTTGTATGTTTGGGCATCAGTTAGTGTTTCGAGACTGTTTGTTTCAATATGGAAATTGTCATGATCGGGTTGCATATAGGGTTTGGAGACTTTGATTATGGTCTGCAGAACAATTGCATGTATGGGCATTAGTTAGGGTTTCGAGATATTTTTTTGCAGTATGTAGATTGTTGTGATCGTGCTAAAAATAGGGTTTGCAGACTTTTACTATGGTCTGCAAAACTATTGTATGTTTGGGCATTGGTCTGGATTCCGAGATTTAAAAAAAACATAAACTGTTATAAGTCTGCCATTAATTAGAGTTTGGAGACTTTGATTACTGTCTGGAGTACAATTGTTCATTTGGATATTAATTAGGGGATTTAGAGATTTTTTGTTTCAGAAATTTTTATGCTTGGAAATTGGCTAAGGTCTGTATACTTTGGAAAAGATTCTGCTGCAGAATCTGTTGTCTTAAAATGAGTACATTTGCTGTGGACATTCATACATTGATTAGAATTTTTGAGGGAGGTCTTTGACTTGAATTATTTTGTTCAGGTATAGGCACGGTTATGTTTTGAAATAATGCTTAAAGAATACATGTACTGCGTGTTTTCTTGTGTTGATTATGGTTTGTAAAACAATTCTAAGATTGGACATCAATTAGGTTTTTGAGCCTTTTTTTCCAGAAACTGTTATAATTGGGCATTAATTATGATTTGGAGAACAATAATATGCTTGGGCATTATTTAGGATTTCAAGACTCTTTTAAGACCAAAATTGATGATCTGGCATTAATTAGGGTTTGGAGACTTTGATTTAAGTCTGCATTAATTTTTTTTTGTTTGGGCATTAGTTAGGGTTCTCAGATCTTTTCCTAAAACAGAAAGTATTTTGGACCAGCATTAATGATGGGGAACAATTGTATGTTCGATATTAATCAGGGATTTGTAATGCAGTCACGAATCAGGTACCCCCAACAGGTGGTCAACTCAGGCAGCAATACAAACAAAACAGCAACACATTCTTTATTCCTCAAAATTTGGATTATAACTTTGCCCTTAAGCATACACAGACTAACAGTCCTATGTGGACTAATCTTCACATACCAACAGGCAACTCATTATGAAAACCAATTGAAAATATTTAAATCATTAACAGCTTTGGGCTGAACAGCCTCAAATCCATTTACCATCAATTAAAGGCTCGCATCCCTCACAGGCTTTTCCAGTTTGGTCCTTTATGAGAAATGTCATAAGACTCCAAATAAAAAAATTACCATCTGTGCCACAGTTCTCCCCATGCCAGTCCATATTCTCATCTTTTGAATTTTAATTCAGGATTGGAACTCTTGCCTGTATTTGTACCATGATTTGGAGTTATATTCATGAGCCAAAAATGAGATCCACTTCATAGACTGTCGCCATTATCAATACCGGCAGGATATCATCATGAATGCCTAATAATACCAAGCAATCTGTTGATGTCAACTAGATCAGGAATGGAATAGGTGCAATAAATCTCCTATTTCTTATCTTAACTGCCCAGTTAAAAGGGAAGGACATGCATCTCGTGGGCCTGCAAATCCACAACTTAATGAATAGAAAACTGTTAAGTTGTTGCTGGCTAGCATAACAGCAAGCCAAAAAGAATTTATGTGAATTTAAACCACTGGCTGGAAAGTAACTGCTGCTGGGAATAAACAGAGCATTACCCACAATTTTGCTCAAGTTAAATGAACCTTCAGTTATGCCAGTCAAATACCTGGCTGCTTTGAAAGACAATACCTCTGCTATATTTGAAGCCTTGAGCTCTGAACCTGGCCTGGCCTGGCCTGGCCCAGCCTGGCTTCTGCTGCTCCTAAGGCTATTGCCCAACCTGCATTTGTGTCCCTTCAGGACTTTGAGAAATTGAAGAATTGAATGACCCGAAGGAGATCAGCTAAGAGGACCAGATTGACAATCCAAAATCTATATTTTTTGGAAGTGATAAAGCCTTAATGCAGCATCCTCATTTTGTAAAATCAGGTGATTGCAATGAGGATGTTAGGGAGGATGTGGCTATGTCTATTGGGCACAATTTTACTTTTTATATGCATTTGATATCTGCTGTGTAATCCTCAGTTAGTGGGGATTGCCACAACCTGTAACTTTGTCTTGTCACCGACTCATGGAGGATTGTGTTTATGATGAGGGTTCATGGATGGAGGCAGATGCTGGCAGTAAGCCAATGGTGGAGATCAGGATGGAGCAAGGAGGTGGATTTATTCCTGCTAGACCTCTGTTTTTGGTATGTGAGTATGAATGTTTGCTTGTGTGGTTTTTGGGACAGTGAGGTGGTATGCCTCAATCTACTGTTGTTTACATCTATATTTTCATGATATCGTTCACAGCAATGTGGTTAGACATGATGGTCCTGTTCAGATGAAAGACAGTTATAATTTCCATTTTATGGTTTTGTTTATACTAGACACAATATCCTGTTATGGGCTGCTTGGGTTTTCCTGTTGACTTGGATCTAGTGTTTGATACCCTGTGGGAAGTCTGCTTGACTGATATTTGGGCTATGTTTTACATATTTTGATTACTCATAGATGATACTCTTCTCAGTTCTCTCCATATATAAAAGCCCTTTTCCCAAATATAAAAACAAAGGCACACTTTCAATGAATGTCAATTATATTATGTCCGAAAGAACTAGATGAAATAAAGCCTATAGATGGCAAAACCTTCATTGAAAGTGTGCCTTTGTTTTTATATTTGCGAAAAGGGCTTTTATACAAAACAATGTCAAGTGGCCTAGTTCAAAACCTCAAAACATTGGCTTTTTAGGTCTTTAGATGTGCTCTTCTCCATCAAGCTCTGGTCTAGTGGTAAGAAGTTGTGGACCACCAAGATTACCTCGGTTCAATTCTCTCAATGCTTGCAAGGCATACCATGTTAATTTGTTATTATCAAGTGGCATTGCTAAGGAATCATGGTGCGTGTGGAGTTAGCCTCTCTCTTACAAAGAGGTATAACTAAATATATCAAAGAAGTTTGTTATAATAAATTGATAAAGGCTGGTGTATAGAAAATTAGTTTGTGTGGAGTTAGCCTCTCTCTTACAAAGAGTTATAACTAAATATATCAAAGGAGTTTGTTATAATAAATTGATAAAGGCTGGTGTATAGACAATTAGTTTAAGTAATTGGCAAATCAGAAGCAACAAGGGCTGGAAGGCAAATTTTCTTGGGTTGATCAAAAGATCTTTAGAACTCTACAATTTTATGTTATGGTTGAGATTGATGTGATGCTTGTTAGCTGGTTTGAAAAGATTGGTTTGGAGGCCTCTATAATTTGCAAGTATGATGAACATTGTACTCATATAGTTCACCTTTGAATTAAGGATGATGATGGGGTGGAGTTACATGGGAGCTATCCTCATTATGTATGGGGTTGATGATGTTGATGTGGCACATGCCACTAGATGATGATCTTCCATGTAAGTTTAAATAATAAATGTAGTTTTCCACTTGAATTGAATCTTATAAGCTATAACTTAATATTCATGCTTCTGTGATAGATTGAGTAGGTGTGCATTGGTGTTGAACTTGTCACCCATTTCTTGCCTTGCCATGTTTCAGTTGCAAGGATGGCAATTAGTAACAGTCGCATCAGAACTAGGATAAAAACTTGTCACTCAATTATGAAAACATGGTAATGGGAGTTTGTGAATCACACATTTTGAAAATAAAGTTAAGCCAACAATAGAATAGCTTGTCCTTAACAAGCTTTTCAAATTAAAAAAAAAAAATGTTTTGGAATGAAGGTTGTCTCAATACTGGTGAGGTTTTCTATTATGAGAGATGGTACATATGCACAATAATGTCAAATTTGGAAGATAATGATACCACTGACATATGTCTTAGCTATACCATATGACAGATGGATTTTCTATGCCTCAATCTGATTTAGTTACTGCTGTTATCAGTTATTGATTGTGACACGCATCCCACAAGAGGGGGTAGCATATTTTATGTATACAATGCTATAATATATACTGTTAGCAGTATAATTCGATAGTATATTTTATGAATACAATGCTATAATATGTTAGCAGTATAATTAAAAAATTGTTACAGCATAGAGCTCATTGTTTCAATGAAAATATTCTATTCTAATTTAGTACTATTATCACAAGGCAAGTATATGTAAACAACTGCTAACAAGTGTATAATACAAAAACAATTGTAGCATTGTTTGTATCTCTTTTGGAAATCAATATGAGTTTGTAAATCAATGGTAGAATATATTTTATTTGTAGACTGAGTTGTTTGAGTTGAGTCTCACTTATTTGATGCTCATGGCACCTGGCCATGGGCCATGTAGATGTCATATAACATGGTCATATAATATAATTGGTGAAAGATTTCATCTTAATCATGTCTTTGCTCTTGCTGCCAATGTTTTATAGTTGAATGCCTGATCTATCTGTAATTTTTTTGATATTAACCAAAAACAAATTTGAAACATATTAGTATGCTTCTCTAGGTTGAATAAGCACATCCAGAATATCAACACCTAGATGCAGGTACTTTTGTGGTGATGTGAAGACATTGATTTAGAAGATCCAGTCTTCATGATGTTTGGCAGTATTTGATTTCGAATCAGTGACCAGCAAAGCTTTACCACAAAAATGCTGAATATCCTGGAAAGCACTTGTGAATTCACTTTCTTTCCATATTTTGGATAGTTTGAATGCTGCATCATTGAAAGAAGACCCTAAAACTTGTAAGTTTCTGTACTTGTAAAGACATCTGCAATTATTTTCCTAAGGAGTTTGGTATGCTACTTTCAATGGAATGACCAAAAGACACTTTCAAGAGATTGGCTTGATGAGTAATTGTGGTCTTACTTTGTTGCATTGTGGGAAAAAAATGATCAATATAGCTGGACAGAAGCACGAAGGTCAATGCCATGCAATATGTTTTTAAACTATAAAAGAGTGAAAATGTATTTACTATCTTTGTGGATCAAAAAATATTGTATATCATGTCTTCCATTCCTCCAGGAAATGATCCATAAACATTAGGTTGATAACCCTAGTGAGCACCAACAAATGGATTCTATGCTAACTCTCAGTGTACAAAACCTTCAAAATATTATACCACTTAAAATCATATGGAAATTACAGTAACACATGCTCGACCATAACAATATAATGGAAATATCAAGCAAGCCTCACACACGTTGCAATCACAGGAGGCAGCATATACGATTGGAGAAAACCTTTAAATGTGTGAAAAACTCCATGAAGAGTATGCTTTGACTTCGAAGCATCCTATCACTATCTTAGGCATCAAGATAAGAAGATTACATCATCAAGAATTGGAGCCATTTCAACTGGATTCAAGCTTCTTCATTTTTGTTCTGCCCCAACAACTATGCTAATACTATCTCCAATGAATCTTTCAAGCATGAGCAATAAGAGAGTTTTTGCATAGAGTCAACCCTCAATATTTGAGTTCACAATTCGAGTTCACAACAGATATAGATTCCTACCATCCCTTAGGGGCACCAAAACTGAGGAAAGTACATAAACTGGGGTGTTTGAACTTCCAAAACCCTTCATATTTTGCTCATTGTCCAAATCAAAATGTGTTTGCTGCTTTTGATAGTGATGAGTTCATCGATTACATGTGTCCACTGCAGCGTATTGTGCATTTGCTCCTATGTTGCAAGTATTGAACTCACCAAAATTGGTTTTCCAATTAGTCAACCATTTGACACCTGCAACATGGTTGGAATTTGACAGAGATGTTCTGGATCACCCTTGCATCACTTCAAACTACTCCATATTTGCCATTTATCAGGTTTCCAACCACTTTAATGAGGAACTTGATTTCCATGTTGCTTGACCACTTGTCCCCTGAGTGACAACTTCTCTAGGACCTTGAAGATCTGAACAAATGACCCGATTTTCAAATCATGCCTCAGAAACCAAGGAGCTTTTGGCCCACAAAAGCTTTAGGACCTAATCATGTGTGGGAACTTCTTATCCACATCTTCTCTTGACATCCACTTGGCCTTATTAGGCAGTTGCCCCATCGATCTGACCAACTATGTCTGGGCTCATAACGCTTGGTCTGCCTCACTTTCTTGTCAAGAGTGATGTCATTTTCCAACTCCTCCATCTTGTCAGGTGCAAAATCATCCAGTGAAGGCAGAACAACAACCTCTTGCTTGTCATCCAATATAGATGGCTTGAACAAGTGCAACTTGTCAACATTTATCAATGAGAAGATCTTCATGTACTTTGGCAAATTCAATGGAAAGCATTCTGTCCAACCTGTTTGATGATCTCAAACAAACCATATCTCTGTGGCTTAAGCTTCGGTGAAGGTCATCTCTCCTTGCCCAAGTAGACCCTCACTTTATCACCAACATGAACTTATGCTGATTGTGCCTTTGTTTGAATTTGAGCCCAGACTCTCAGTCTCTCTTGAACTTGGAGTCAAAAGTGTATTTGCCTTACCTTCTCAATGAACTCACTGGCCTTTTCAACCTTTGAGCTCTCTTTTTCCAGCACCTTAGATAACTGTCCCAAGCATATATCAAGTGGGCTAGGTGACATAATAACAAAACAAACTTTAAACAGAGGACTGGTTGAAGAACAAATAGCGTTGTTATATGAATGTTGAATATAGGCCAAATGATCATCTCAAGTTTCCAAGTTTCCAAGTTTGCCTGCAACTATAATATTGTCTAGTTCTACCTCTCCCCTAGTTTTCACTAGACATGGGAAAGAGGAGGATGTACATTTGTAAAATATATTAATGTAGTATTTACTTTCATTTTTACAAAAACAATTTGCTATTTTCATTTTGTTTCAGACTATCAGCATCAGCACATTCCACACGAGGATGCCATTTTGTACCCATTTTGCTTTCAAATCAATCAAATACAACTAGACTCAGCTTGTTTCTTTTATGTACTCATATATTGACTCATTGGATGCATCTTATCATTGAAATTTGCAAAAAAAAAGCGTTTTTAATGAAATTTAAGCAATTTTTTAATTTACCAAGTTTTTTGCCGAGTCGAGTTTTCCAGGCTTGCCAGGTTTTTGCAATTGGCGAGTTTTTCAACTATGCTACTGAGTATAGCCCAATGGTTCTACCAATGTTCTATTCACAACATTGGTTTGTCCATCTGTTTTGAGGATGGAAAATGATAAGACTGTTTTTGTTTTATGTCCATTCTTTCCCATAAGGTGTGCCAAAACTTGCTAAAATACTGTGCATCCCTATCAGATAGATACTTTCTGGTATAGTAGCATTATGCTTGAGAAACTCACAATTAATCTTGACTGATCATGATCTGCCGTATTTGCCATTTCGTTTCCTAAGTTTTGCCCAAGATTTTTAAGAAGTGTTTTTAAATTTTTTTTAGATCTATCTTTTTTTGGCCCATTTTTACACTCAGAGACAGAAAAATATAGAGCAAAGGAACACTTCACATTTTTGGTTTATGGTTAGGGTTAGGGTTTTTAAATATAGAGGAAAGGAATACTAAACATTTTTGGTTTGGGGTGAGGGTGATGGTATTTAAATTTTCTTTTACATCGAATAGATTTCTTTTAGAAGTTAAATTTTAAGCTGCAATGAGCATTTTTCTTTTAATTTATACTCTAATAAGGGTTTAAGTAAGGAAACAGTGCTGCAACTGAAATATTAGGTCATGTTTCATGATGAAATGATCTACTATTTTAGGGGCAGCCATTTGTATTTTACATAAACCCTCAACATTTTTGGTTTATGGTTAGGGTTAGGGTTTTTAAATATAGAGGAAAGGAATACTAAACATTTTTGGTTTGGGGTGAGGGTGATGGTATTTAAATTTTCTTTTACATCGAATAGATTTCTTTTAGAAGTTAAATTTTAAGCTGCAATGAGCATTTTTCTTTTAATTTATACTCTAATAAGGGTTTAAGTAAGGAAACAGTGCTGCAACTGAAATATTAGGTCATGTTTCATGATGAAATGATCTACTATTTTAGGGGCAGCCATTTGTATTTTACATAAACCCTCCGAGATGAAAGCAAAATGAATTTTTAAAAAGTCTTATGCAGTTTTTTACAATTAGCACATTTATAATGTATAATGTCTATTTTTATCTATATGCATTATATTTTACATGAAATAACAAAATTAGTTTTTTTATTTTCTTTGTTTTAACAAATAGTACATTGTTTTAAATCTTTTGCCAAGTTTTTCCTGTTTTAAACCTGAGTACTTGAATTCCAGTTATACTTACAACGCCATGTCAATATTTCAAAACCCTTAGAAAGTTTTATAGCACTTAAACTCATATGGAAATTATAGTAGCACATGGTCAAGATAATCACAATATCATGGAAATATCAAACAAGACACATACATACTATAAGCACAAGAGATACCATGCACAGCTGGAGAAAACCCTTAAATGGGTGAAAAATTCTAGGAAGAGTATGCTTCCAAGCATTCCATCACTCTATCAGGCATCCAGATACAAAGGTTACATCACCATCATGGTTAATTGAAGCCATTTCAACTGGATTCAAGTTCGTTCACCACTTCTCTGCCCCTGCCCTGTTAGTGTTTGGTAGCTTCAGGAGACATTTTCTCCTTAATTAAAGGCAGGCGGCCTACATATTGCAAATTATATTTTATATTTATATTTCTTGAATGAGGCTGACCCTTGTGAAGTGTCGCCTTGCTTGTGAAGAGGCGCCTTACCTTGTATATAAAGAAGGCGATGCTCATTCTTACATCATCAACTATTATTATTCTCAAGATAAGTTCGCACTTCAAAGGAGATCGATTATTCTTCTCAAGGCATACGCATTGCATCAAGGAGTTCGTTCTACAGCAGATTATCTTATTGCTCAGTGCAGATCGATATTGTGTATATCTTGCATCTAAGAGAGGTGCTATATTTTTTACATCTAACTGGCCTAGTGTTTGGCCAAGTTGTAAAGCAGATTTGCTGCTCATTCAATTCAATATAGAAGTGATATATTGTGGCTGGGTTTTTCTCCCTCAAGAAGGACGGTTTTCCCAGGATATATGCTGTGTTCTATTGTTCATGTGCTGTTGTATTTCTGTGTTTCTGCTTATTTTAAATCTGATCCTAAAACTAACATGCCCAACCATTTACAATGAATTTTGCAAACACGAGTGATAGGAGAGTTTCTACAAAGAGTGAACCCGCAATGCACTGAGTTCGCAACAGATCTAGATTCTTACAATCGCTCAGTGGCCCCAAAACCGAGGAAAGTACATGAATTAGGTCGTTTGAACTTCCAAAACTCTTTGTATTCTGCACATTGTTCAAACCAGAAAGTGTTTGACAGTGATGAGATTGCTGGTTGCTGATGTGTTTGCAGTGGACTGCACATTCACCTTTCTGTTGCAAACAGAAAACTTGCCAGAGTTGGTTTTCCAATTAGGTCTGAAACCAGCAATGTGGTTGGAGTTTGACACCTACAATTAGGTTGTGAATCAACCTTGCTTCTCTCCAAACTACTCCACATCTGTGATTCATCAGTTTTCCATCCACTTTGATAATGAAACTGATTTCCATGTTGCTTGACCACTTGTACTCTCCTAGTGCCAACTTCTCCAGGACCTTGAACATCTGAATGAATGACCTGTTTTTTGTATCATGAAGACCATCATCAATGCTGAATGTGTGTGTGTGTGTGCATTGCTGAAGATTACTTGGATCTAGATAAGTCTGAAACACCCACAAATAGATTGGAGATTATTTTAGGAGATAATTGCAGCATGGTTGAACTGAAGTGAATTGGAAGTGGCAATAAACAAATTGATGAGCTGAATAACCCTTTGGTAGATGAAAAGAAAACCTCTTTTTGTAAACTGAAACACAGGAATGTTTGAATAATGGAAGTATTGTGGGAATCAACAACCTTATATATACAATTGGCCTTGTGGAGGATAATAAATTGTCAAAAAATGGGAGAAATTTTATGGCTTACGTTTGTACTCTTGAGAAAGTTTAAAATGATTTTCTTTATAGTAAAAATCTATAAAGGTGCCTGGGACTCTTTCAAATGTTAATGGAATTTAGGCTGTAACAATTGATCTCTATAGCACAATACTTTAATCCATAGATATCGTTATCAATTGAGTGATATTTAATACATATGCATGTCTAAATGCGTCTTTATAGTCGTATTAGATATGTAATTATATATACTATATGTCTATGCCTATGCGTATATACGTGTAGGCTGTATATGGATGATAAAAGTTGACCTTGTTACTCAATCATTTTTAAGTTGTCATACAGAATATCCTGTCTAATTTGATAAGTAACCTATTTTATTGTAGATTATTTCCCTACATTAGAAGTTGGATTGTTAAACTCCATTTGCTTTGTAATTATAAAATCTCTTAAATATTTTGTATGTTAATCTATGGAAGCTGAAGATTTGGATGTTCTATGACTTGCAGGTTTGATTGCTCAGGTTCCATCTCAGAGCATATTTTTTAAAAACTACAATTTCTGAGTCTATGTTCAAATTAAGATAGGAACCTGACTTGATACTTAACATTGAAATTTGGAGATGGACTGGATTTCGTGACAAATAAGGTGGGACTTGACATGATGTTGTAAGCCACTTGTGAACTTATAATTCAGAAAATTTCAGAACATGGTGCCTGTCTGTGTGCTACAAATGTACTTGCCATGCGGTAGAGAATTAAATTGGAATTTGGAATTTGTTATTTTCATTGAAACAATGTGTTCTTTGCTGTGAATTGGTATTTAACTAAACATGGATGTGCCAAATTTCTACGTGTGAACCAATTTGCAGCAATGAAACCTCATTTGGAGCCTTATCATCTAGAGAGATAACATTCTGTTAGAAGCATGGAAACCTCGTTACATGGGATTTTAATCTGATACATATGTATTTCTTGTGTAATTTCGTGTCAAGGGTCGTGTCAGTTTGTGTTTATAAATGTAGTATTTAACTCTAATGCATCCCGATTACTTTGTGTAATGTTGCTAAAATTTTGTAAGTACATCGTATGTCTGGGTCAGATTCCTGTCTAGGAACTGAATTTGTTCACATCATCCAATGTAAATGTTTTTCTACATGGATGTGCATATAAGTTGGAATGATTAATGTTGTCGTTTAAGTGCATATAGCTAAAATGCATGTGGTAGGGTTATATTACAACTCCTGCAACAAGAAAAATGCTTAGTATGGCCGTGTCTTTCGGTTCATGTTAATGGAGCATGGTAAACGCTCCCTTGAGTGAGCTCACCCAAAAAAGACCAAGGGTTTAGTTTGGGCCTTTTTCTTTTAGGAGTCCATGGCAATGCATATCATATGTACATATAAGCAGACTTGTATCATTGTTATAAATATGGGGATTGTACACCATAATTGCATGTGTCAAGTTATGCAAAGATGCCAGAAAGTTATCCGGTTCCACACGTACAAGAAGTTGTTGGGTGAATACTTTTCATACATTGGTAAGAACAGTCTGTTTGTGTCTTCTCCATACTTCCCAAGGAGAACGGACAAATAGAAATCATTTCAACTTGCACCTTGCAACTTGCACCAATTTGTTGCACCAATTTGTTGGTGGCAAGGTATTTGGCTAAATCATCTTTTGGTTCCATATATTTGTGGAATCAAACTCATAAAGCACAGATGTTGAGGTATTTCCTCGGAAGAAATTTTGTTGGCAGTCTCTTTACTACTGTGAGCCGACTGATGGGAAATGTGTATGCATGCTCTGCAATCCACCAATGATATACATATAGTAAGGAATTGCTTGCAGAGCTGTACACCAAATACTCAAATTCTGTATCAATTTTTTCACCTGGAAGCTAGTTTTGCAAACTTCACATATTCTTACTCTCTTTAACACCTTTTTTTATCAATTGGACACTGCAACACTATATGGGAATTCACCTCTCAATTTAACTTCATTGTCAATTGCTAAGGTGGATTGGAAATGAACAGCCACAAATGGGAATCTAAGAGTGCGTAAATGAAGTCCACCTTGAAGTACATAGTTTGTAGTTATGTTTGTAACCGATGGACCTTCAATTTGCTTTTGTATCCCAGTTACTCAACTACTGCTTTACGGTATTCTTTAAGTATCTTTTAAGTAAATTTAAATGGTTTTTGAAATAGAATAATTAAATAATGTAATTAAAATAAAATAATTTTAAAATAAAATAAAACAAGTGTTATGTATTGGAAAGTACTTGCATTTGTAGTATTGCAATAATAATGTTTGTTGGCTAGTCTATATATCAGCTATGACATACTATTTCAAGGGTAAACCAAATAATAGTTTGAGATCAATAGATTCTTGCAAGCCAAATGTATCAACATTTTATTGGGTTAATGAAGATTATAATTGTTAGGGCTGATGTTGGTGTCAAGTTTGACTTGTATTAAGAAAAGCGATGGCCAATGTTGGAGTTGAGTTTGTTCCATAAAACAAATATTTGTCAAATATTAATGAGCAAATGATTAGTTAGTGTGTGCAAGGAAATTGTGTTGCAAATGAACAATTTATATGGCTAAATTGAACTATACAAAGACCAAGCAAACACATTAGGAAATCCAAATTAAAATATAAACTAAGCAATCAACTCCATTTTAGACCTTGGTTGTATAAATGGTTGTGCCATTTAATGATTTTGATGTGTGCTCAAGACTTTTGTAGCATAATATTGCATTCCAAAGTGTTGCTAATAAAATGACTAAGATGGGAGAGATTTTATAGATTTTTGGTAGAGTAGATGTATGGCTAGGATGAAAAGACAAGATCATGGGTGAAGATGGCTTGAAATGTCTCAAGCATGGAGATGGTGTCAAGTGGCACAAGGAGATGGCATGAGAAGATTGTGGTTACTATGAGAGGATATATGGAAATTTAAAATTTATATTTATGGAAAAAAGTATGATTGGGGTATGGGCAAGTACTTTGACCCATGTGACATGGTACAAAGGTCATGTCATATGTACAAAGGCCCATGCCTTGTGTACAAAAGGCTTGTGCCTTTGCACACATTGGATGATGTGAGGAATTTGATAAGGGTTGACTAGGATTAGGATTGTGCAAGTGGGGGATTTAAGGGCCAAGAGGATTAGGGGAGAGGGCCCAATAGTCGTGCACCCAATCGTACATATAATACCCAATAGTCGTTTATATAATGTCCAATAGTTGTGATTTGACTACCCATAATTAAACAAAATGTATGCTTTTGATCTAAAAAGCAACCAATCATGTGATACCACATCAGCGCTCAACTACTCATGATGTAATGCACGAGAATTGGTCTCACTATTTTTTAGGGTCTTTTTGGACACCTTGACGAAAACGCATGCTGATGTGGCATCATTTTTGATGATGTGGCCCTGAAACCTTAGTTATAAGCAGAGAACTTGCCAAGTAAGCTGCTGTAAAAAATTGGGAGTGATTTGAAATTTTGACGTAGGATAATTAGAAGCGCGAAGTTAGGGTGCACGACTACTGGGCCCTCTCCCCTAGCCTATTTAATAAAGGTTGGAGGAAAAAATGTAAATTAAATAAATAAAGTATTTATTTAATTTTTGAAAAGGCGGTATGGGGCTTGGATAAATAAATAATAGATTTATTTACGTAAGGTGGATTATAAGAGGAAGGTGATTTAATGATTTATATTAGAAAATGAGTGTGGCTAAATAGTGGATGGATAATAATTTTATTAATTAAATAATAAACATTATTTAATTAATAATGGGATAATTAATTGAATAATAAAGGTTTTATTCAATCAATCATAAAAAAAATAGTTGGGTAATGATGATGTGTTAATTTTAGGTGTTCCAAATTTTCCCTTCTTTGAGACGGTGTTATGAAGTAGTATCATTTCAAAGAAGATTAAAACATAGCGCTTCAAAGAATATGGTTATATTATCTTATATATGCCCAAGTCATTAAAAGGATTGACTAGGAGGAAAGATCATGGGAGTGAAGATGGGGATGAGGGTGACAATGCCCCCTTGAGAGGATATGCGGGCTTGAGAGAACATAGATGTGCTCTTGAAATGGATGAGAATGTAGGAAGATGCAAGATGATGGATAGAAGGGGATAAGGGAAATGTGATGGGAGGAGGAAGAGATAATGGAGGGAGGAGACAAAAAGTAAGAAAACATGCACAAAATGATAGGAAAAAATGATGTTGCCCTAATCAAATTAAAAAGTCAAGATTGATTGATGATGGACAGAGTATAACAACATTCAAATTAAAAGCAAATAAATATACAAAAGAACCATAATAAATATTAAAAATATATATTAAAATATTCACACAAACTTATACCAAATATTAAAATAAAGTTATGAAACATACAATTTCAAACATATGTTAATATATTCTTGAAAATAAATCCAACTATTAAGGCCACAATAAATTGTGGCATATATTTAGATTTTTCTATTGTTTCTAGGGTCTCTAGATACTAATTCTAGATGACTAGTAATGTTCATGCAATTTTTTTTTGACTCTAAGCTTTCAATTTGTAAAGAAAGGTAACCTTTATTATCATATTGTTATTTGACCAAGAAAATTCATGGGAAATGAAACATTCTTCTTAAATTGGGCCGAGTATATTGTCATTGTCCAATTAAAAAAATCTTAATTTGAAAAGTTGTTGATGTTCCTTGTTAGCTAAAAGCATCACATGACAAAATCATTCTTGAGATTTGTGATATGTAAGTTTACATCAACTTTTCAATGGATGAATCACAATTTTATGTGCAATTAAAAATTAAAAATATCCCATTTTTTCTTTACCTTTCTTATATGTATAAGATTATTAAACTTTTAAAGAGTTGGCATTGTAAAGATGCGACCGATTTAATTGGTAAAGACAATTAAAAGCATCTTGAAATTTGGCAAAGAATGCATGAGCAAACATATTTTATTAGTGATTATAGTAGTGGAAAATGATCTTTGTATCCCTTGACAAGAATAGGTATCTAAATTAAGAAAGTTTTGTGTGTAGTTACGAAAACATTACATTGTTTGGAATTCCCCCATCATATCTTAATGATGTCATATGAAGTGGTGTTGTTGTTTTTTTTTTCTTTAAATTTTTTTCTCTTTGGAGGTTTTGGCATACTATTGGGGCACTTTTTGTTTCCCATATTTTGTTGCGGTTGTTCATGAATATATATTATTTAATCTTTATAGTCATGATAAGAGTATAGGGAAAATTAACTTTTTAAAGTATTGTATTTGATGTATTGATTAATAATAAAATATAATATTAAAAGTTTTGTGTTTCAATGAGGTTTGTATTTTAAAATTAGTGGAATTTTAATTATAGTTTGAAATTTTTTATTCTTTATCTAGTTTATTTTTATCAAGTAGATTTGTTCATACTAGACTTAAAGTTCACTTAGATGTTTTTTATTTTTTGTTTCATTTTATATGAAATTTACACATGTTCTCACACTTGTCCCAAGTGTTCTACATTTGTCACAATTCTTAGAGGGTTAGTATTGTACTCCTACTTTTCTTCATCTTTGTTCTACATATGCAAAGAGTTCATTGTATATTTTTTGATTCACTTTATGATAGTTTTCGGAATTATCATGTGCACATTCATTTGTGAAAGAATTTGGTTTTTGAATTCATTTTATTGCTTCTCCAATACCAACAATATAATTTTACATAAAATATGCCGTACACTATTTATCTCAAGCCTTGTATATCTAGGCCATGGAGATTGGGACAACTAAAAAATGGTATTCCAAAAATATGGGCTCAAAACCATTAACCAAAATAAAGTCAAGGTGGTCCAAGTCCAAATTATACACTAGGTACCTTTGAGAGTAACACCTCCACTATTAAAATGTAACGATTGATTGACTAATTTGAACCTTATAACCAAGGTCCAAGTGTAACTCCTAAGTGCTCCAACATTAGGAAATAGTTACACTTACATATATCTTATACATGATGATAAATAATTGGTGAAAGATGCTAGTCATAGTCTACCTGACAACTATCATGAGACCAATACCACAAAAAAGAGTTCCAACAATATAATCTCAAGATTTTATTGAAGTGGGGTACCATTATCCGTGTAGACACGTTATTTATAACATTATAAATGTTAAGTGATTTCTCATAGATCTAGAACATTGAAAGGTGGACAACATCTAGTCCTCTAGTCCTAGGAATCACCCACTTGTCATATGCATTGGAAGAATCATAAGGAGTTCTCTACATAATGAACTAATGCTAGGGTGATCCCCATACAATTTTTTTATCATCTAAAATTTTATATAATTAGATGATTTATCAAATCATTTGTGAGATTCACCAAAGTATCCATTTTCTTAACCATAAGTCACTTAACCTTAAAAATAAAAGGTCTTATTTTTAAATGCACATAACTAAATTATATCCACAACTCTATCAACAATCCAAAATTATAATTAAAAATAAAAGATCTTTTTTTTTTTTTTTTTGATCGGTACTCGCTTTTGACCGGAGCTGCTTTGAACTAGTGAGGCCACAATTTGTGGGGGACCTCATCCCCATGTTTTTGTTTGGTTTGACACCAGTCCATTTTTTTTCTCCGCTTCCACTCCTCTACTCCTCCCTTCCTTTCCTTCCTTCGTCGCCTCTC